>JAWQFJ010028007.1:97500-211165 GCA_034096865.1 Theodoxus fluviatilis | reverse complement strand
TTTTGAGTTAACATTCTGTTCTCATGATTTTTATGTTTATTTGCGGTTAGTTTTAATTGTTTTTTTTCTATTTGTTTGCTTTTTTTTGTTATTTTATGTATTGTATTGTGCTTTGGGTTCTTAGTCGTGATATATTTTTAATCGGATTTATTTTTTTGTTCAGATGGTTTTTCACACTTTTTGTCTTGTTTTGTGTTTTTTTATTACATTTTATTGTTAATGTTTTCTTTATCGTTATTTTTTCTTGGTTTTTTCTGAGTTTTTCATGGATGTTTCTTCTGTTTTATAGATCTTTTGATATATGGATTTTTCTTTGAACTGGAGTTAGTAGTTTTTTAGTGATCTTGATCATTATCACTGGTTGCTTTTATCTTTCGAGTTTTAGGTTTGATCGTTTTTCCTTTTATTTTTAACCGGGTTCATTTTTCGTATAGTTGTTTGTTTTTTTGGTTCTTTATCTTAGGTTTTTTCTTTATGTTTCTTCTTTATCTTCATCACTTCATAGTGTATGAGGTTGTGGGTCCTTTGTTTTAGGAAACACATGCACGTGAACTCTGCGCGCGCGCGCGTGTATGTGTGTGTGTGCAAGTGTGATAAAAGGGAGATAAATCATGGCCAAAAGTCTTCAACCTCTATTTTAGTAACACAAGACAAACACACACACACACACACACACACACACACACACACACACACGCATGCACACACACGCACACACACACACACACACAGACACACACACACACACACCACACGCACACACACACACACACACACACACACACACACACACACAGACACACACACTCACACACACACGCTTCTCTTGTTTCCTCTTCTACACTGTGTCTATCTTTTCCTGCATTTCCCATATATATACTCGTTTCTTTTTTCCCATCCTGCCCCATTCCGATATAATCATTGGAGAAAAAAAATCAGAAATGGCGTTCCCGATTTCAATTAGCCTGCCCATCACAATCCTTTACCTTTAACATTATACCTCTCTTATTTTTGAAACACTCAGATCCCATTCATTTTCACTATTGACACGCTACGGGAGGTATTGCATCCTTTTCACAACTAATGCGTTTCCTCCACTCTGTTATCGACTTGCCCTCACCTCTCCATTTTGTAGATCCCTCTATGCCTGATCATGTATTATTTTTCTTTGATTACCTTTCCCATCATCCCCACCACCATCACAACAACCACCATCACCATGATCACCACCACCACCACCATCACCGCCACCGCCATCACTATAAGAACCATTATTACCATTAGTACCACCAGCGCCACTATTACTACTACAACCGCTACACCGTCACCTCCATTACCACCACCACTATATTAGCATGAATATCACCACCGCTACCACCACTACCACTACCACCTCGCTACCAATGCCACCACCACTACTACTATAACTACTACCACCACCACCACCACTACTACCATTACCTCTACCACCACAACCTCGCTACCAACACAACCACCACCACAATATTCATAAGTGTACACGTTTTCTTCTCGCCTCATCTCGTCTCATCACTTCGTTCTCTTTTATTTTTCCTCTGTTCCCTTCTCTGCCTCCTGCTTCACTCTCTCCTGTTAAACCCTCTCGCCTCCTTCCCTCTTGAGCCTGAGCTTCAAGTCATTTCCATGTCTCCTCCACCCACATCTATGCGGTTCTTTGCATCTCTTCCTTCCTCCATGCAACCCTCGTCCTCTCTGCTTTGTATCAGGGATTGTATACAGCTGTTCTTAATTGACAAATACATCTTGGCTAATATTCGCCAAGTCTTGGCAAATTACTTATTGGCAAACATTCGCCAAAAATTCGGCAGCTATTCCGCCAAGTCTTGGCAAAGCTTTAGCTTCTTAATAGCTTGACGAAACCAAGCCAAGATCTCGCAAACAAATGACATTTGCAATACGGCATCGATCGGCACCATGCCCATACCGCAAGTGTGCAATGGCTGTAACTGTAAACGAAGCGACAGATCTTTGGCAAGACTTGGCAAAAATCAATGAAGAACCGGAACACTTCAAATATTGAGCGAATATATCTCAGGACCCGGCTAATTTTGACCGAATACTTCAGTATTTGCCTAGACTTGGCAACCACCAGTTAAGAACCGGTTTAAAGTGAGACTAGCATTACAAAAGTGTTACCATTCGTCCAGCGTGCAATTTCATATTTCGCTTTGTACTTTTTTTTTAAGGGAAGAACGGTCAAGAAGCCAGGAAGTGCTTCTCATGATAATAGTTTGGACGATGTTGAAGATTCTCACGATGATGAGTTCAATCATGATAATTTTGAAGCTGATGTTTTTGATGATGAAGATGGCGATGGTGGTGATGATGATGGCGACGACGATGACATGAGCATGTGGATGATGTTATGCCTTTCTTCTGTATTTGCTTCGCGATGGAAATTATCAAACATAAAATGAAGAGAGCCTCAATTATCAGGGGGTTAACAGTTAAGCGATTTGAGCCGCAAATGGGATGAGAAAGTCGCTATATAAAACCACTTACTTTTTCTGCACTTCAATACACTAGTGGTAAGTGTCTTTGATCAGTGTATTGTGAATCGCTGCATCTCCACGTGAGAGTCACACTTATTTTGGGATACAGATACGCATTGGTGAAAAACAGTTGACGGCGGAGCTTGGGAAAGGTGTTTCACTTCTCTGTTCACTTACCTCTCTTCCTCTCTCAAAATCCCTACACTCTAGAAGACTCTTCCTAACACTGTCCTCTGGACATGCCACTGTACAGCTTACACTGCCCGCTGTACGTGTGTTAATTTCGCAGTGTAACAATATAATTCACAGTGTGAGATGTCCGCACGTTTTGATGCACACAAAACGGGAGTAGCAAAATGCCTTAGGCTAATAGCGCTAAATCTCAGGAGATTAGAGACTATGCCATGTAGTCTTTTTCTGAGGTCTCAGGTCTGCTCTTGCTGGAATGATCTATTTTAGGTACCTTTGTACTTTACCCTTTGTAAAGGGCAAATGGCCTACGCTGTCCTCTCCTGTTCAGTTCGTTCTGTTCTGTTCTGTTCTGTTTTGTTCTGTTCTATTCTGTTCTGTTCTGTTCTGTTCTGTTCTGCCTGCTGCATATCTTTCACTGTTGCTTACACTTATGGCGTATATCCTGTAGTGTTGTTTGCAATCCACACACCAAGTTTCTGCGGGTAACATCTCCCTTCGGGTCGGAGGTAAGAATTGACCCACCGCGTCTTCGTACGCGTTTCACAAGAAATGAATAAATAGTGAAATCGTGGCGATTTGCTCTGGCTCAATCCAGCTCTATTTATATTCGATATCAATGGCCTTGCATAGCCTACAAAGACTGATAGGCTGTATACCTCTATCCATCCGTTTATGCATCCAACCATTCGTCATCCATCCATCACTCCATCCATCCATCCATCTATCCATCCATCAATCCATCAGCAGGTAATTCTTCATCTATAGTTACGCCCCTTTCTGTTTTCTCTACAGTTCCTTGTACATCAAGCTCTCTCCCCTTCTATATATTTGCTATTCCTTTCCCTATATTGTTCCGGTATTCCCCATCTTTCTTACACACATCATGCCTTCCCCAACCCTCACATCCACTCACTACTCCCAAACACATCCGCCACCTCCAACCCACCCATCCCAAAAGCCATTCTGTGAACCCGAGTCAGAAGCGACTCTGGCACAGTTCGCAATGAATGCGTAATAAGACTTGACCCTTCGCATTACAGCATTGCGCCAAAAATAGTTTGTTCTGATAATATTTTTCTCTCCATTTTTTTTTACATAAATCTTTCAGATGTCAAAAGTAGTTTCCATTTCAACACAAACATTTTATTTTATCAAATAAACGCTTGTTTATTGCCTCAATAAGAATAAGTTGTGAGTTTTGTGCGAAATAGTCTTAGAACTACTTTAACGGCGTATGTCAGGGAGCAGATCGGTCATCCCACGAGTCTCTCGTGTGACCTCCATTTGCATATTTCGGACGGAATCCTTCCATCACGTGATATGAACTGCGCTAGAGACACTTTCGCCGGTAGGCGAAGTCTCTAGTGAACTAGAATGCCCAAAAGGAAGGCGAGGGTGGCGGTGATAAGGCTAATTGCTGTCTGCTGTCGCTTCATTTCTGTCACCTCGCTGCAGAACTCCGCGCCTGCTTACATTGATAGCACCTAATGAATTCCTGCAATGAACGTACCCTACCATCCTCCACCCCCCTCCAAGCTCCTCAGTTCCTCCCCCCTCCTCCTTCACCTTTACTCCCTTTCTCTCCCACTTTTCCCCATGTTCTCTCCCCCCCCCCTCCCCTCCCTTCCCCCTCCCTCTAAGATCACCCCTCAACTCATCTATCTCCTCTTTCTCTTCCACTCCCGCCCTCCCCGTCTGCCTTCTATCCCTCCCTTCCATCCCTCCCATCCTGGGTCCCAGCCTTCCACCCCCACCCACTTCCACTTTGTTCATCGTCCCTCCTTTTAACCTCTCATCAGACCGCCGTCTCATACAGGGGCTACCCCGCCTCTTATCCCTCAATTACGCTCTTTCATTCCCAATCTGTCCCTTCATCCGCACGTTTTGGAGAGGTCTAATGGTCCCCGCCATCCCGTTCCGTTCTCACGGCCCCTTGGTAACCTGTGTCGGGGCGGTGTCACCGCTCCTTCGGACACCATACCCTTGCCTACCCCCCTCTGAGCCATCCCACAGCCGCCATGTATCCTCCCCTTCCCCTCTCCCCACACCTTCCTCACCCTTTTCATCTGTTGCAATTCCCTATCTACTCCCAAGTTCTCCGTCTCGCTTTTTATTCCTCCCCTCAGTCCATCTGAGGAAATATGTGTAAGTCCTCAGATCCTTGTAATGAATGCCTTATTCAATAAAAGAAGGGAAGGGTGGGGGTGGGGAGTGGGGTGTGTGAGGGTGCTCGAGGAGGGGCGAGAAGGGTGAAGGTGAGGGGGGAGGGGGAGTTTTTTCCGCCTCTGACGCATTTTCTTGAGAACTTTTCTTTGGGTAGTGCTTGTTGTCAATAATTCCTATAATTGCAAGCCGTGGGTGAAGGAAACTTCATAAACAGGTACTTCTGGGATGACGCAGTTCAGAAATCCTCTTTTCGCCTTCTTGGAATCCGCCTAGCCCGAGGCGCGGCAGGAGGTGGAGTACCGGGTTTGGGACCAGGGTAGTTAGTAGAGGGATGGGTGTTGACCAGCAAGTCCTATGTATTCTTTCGTGATCAACTTCGTGGCCCTGAGAAGGGCCGTTTGGAGTGTGGCCAGCTTTCGGAGGAGTCTCCTTCGTCAGGCCAAAGATGAGAGAGACTGGCGGTGGTATACTATATACACGTAGGGGTCTTGGAAATTCGAACTCCGTGGTATCCCGAGTGATTGAGACTCCCTTGGGGCACGCACGTGTGGCCTCTGCACATGTGGGGACGTGAGTGGTTCACTCATTATGTTACATGAACCCGAAGTCTCTGTTTAGTCCGGAGTGATGCGTGTTGAACATTTTAATGAATGTTTGTTCTTAGAAAGTGAGTGTGATGGTTGCTTTGAAACTGCATGATGTTTATCGGTGCGCACGAACCTGCAGCGTTGCAGAAACGTCAGAGGATCCGCACATCCAGCAGTCATCTGCAACTAAAAATTTCTACATGCATTTTTTTATCGGCATGGAAACTGCCTTACACATCTACTCGCACTATCACTGGAATGTTACTGCTGAATTATTCGTTTGTTGTCATCGCCGTCGTCGTTGCCGTTCTCATTGGTGGTATAATCGTCGTCGGCGTCGTCGGGGTTTTCTTTGTTATAGTAGTAGTAGCAGTAGTAGTAGTAGTAGTAGTAGTAGTAGTAGTAGTAGTAGTAGTAGTAGTAGTAGTAGTATAGTTGTTGTTATTGTTGTTATTTTTGTAAATCTCTATTTTCATCACCACCATTATGAAGAGATACATTCTTAATATCGACGGCCAGAATGACTGTACACTCAAGCGCCTTGGGAACTGACAAGTGTTCTCAAACACAAATGCCCATCGTAAACATTAACGTTTCTTCAACTACTTTCTGATTATTCATTTGGGGAGTAAAACAGTAGACCCATGGAATATAAATGGGCGTACTGGTCCAGAACTATGTTATTGAAAAGTCATGAACAGAGCTGTGTGGTTGCAGTCTGCTGGTGACATGTAGGTCTGATATATTTAACGATTTTACCATGGTACGCCAGTGGAACGAGAACCTGACTTGTATTGACACAACATGATCTTCAGTCCAGGAGTGCTTTCAGGCAACATTTCACTTCGTCATGTTCCACGTTCGGAACTTTATGTATTTCGTTTTTTTCCCTAAATGCGTTGGATATACCAGAATTCTCTCTCCGAGAGAGCCAAGCTATGTGCCTCTGCCTGCTTCTTTCAAGCAGATCTTGCAGCACTTTCGAAAAGCTGGTCGTGATCAGATGTCATTTAGGTTCTGACAGTTCTGCTCCTGTTTGAACTTCTTACGCCTGTGATACAAAATGTTATTCAGATTCACTTTGAAACACTTGAGGAGAGTATTGTTTCATTTTTCTAACCGGCGATGCAACGGAAAACTTTGCAGCTCGTAAACAGCTTATCCTGCCACATATTCCGTAGAGCCTGACATACTGGGTATTGTGTAACACACCCTGGCTGCTCAATATCAGATGTATTCCAACTCGATTCCTTCATGGCCGAGGTAAAAAATACCTCGCAGAAATGCCCTTGATCTTGGTCGTGAGATGCATTGCTGCCGTTTTCCATCTAACTGCGGCCAAATGTGTCGGGGAGAACTTCCCTTGCTGCCTGCAGCATTGCCTCACGTTCCGCTTGCTGCCCTTCGGCAGAGATGATTTGCAGCACTGCGCCAGCAGCCGGTGGCCACAAAGGCACTTGCAACAGTTTACTTGCTGCGTACGGTTTTAAAAAATCCCAGCAAGCCTGGCGGCCCTCCTTGCCGCTCGCTGTCTCGAATGCCTTGCAGCAATTTCTTTGCGACATTTCCCAAGCTGCCCTTTTGAGGTTTTCCCTTGCCGTCCGTGGCCGCGGAGAACTCCTTAGACATGAGACTGACGTCAGATATTAGCAATACTCCACTCTCCTGGCCCCTTCCCTTCGATCTTCTTTGCAGGTCTGCCCTCTCATCTCCGTTGAGCCCCGCGGCGAGTTCGGGGGTGAATATTGTCCGTGATGCAACCTTGCAGTATTGATCCGAGAGCAAACGCGTCTTCCGAAATATCGAATAAGAATGTTCAGCCCACAGAAGTGGCAGGACAAAAAGATTTCTGTTGAGTTCACAAACAGTCCTGAGGCCGAGAGCAAATGGGCGTTACAGATGGAGTGCGTGACACACATCGTGGAGAGCGGCGCTGCAGAAAGTCCGTGAGAATGAGAATCTACTGGAGGAAATAGAAGAGAAAGCAAAAATGAAACAAAGAAAGAGCCGGCTGAACAGGAACTGCAGAAGAAGGAGGAGGACGACGACGACGTTGAGGCGGGGAGGGGGAGAAGGAGAATGTGATGGTGGTGGTGGCAGTGGTGGTGATGATGAAAGTGGTACTGGTGTTGGTGCTAGAGGAGGTGTTGGTGGTGGTGGAGATGATTGTGGTGATGATGGTAGTGGTGGTGGTGGAGGTGGTGATGGTGGTGGTGGTCGTAGTAGTGGAGGTGATGATGGTGGTGGAGGTGCTGAAGGTGGTGTGGTGGTGGTCGTGTTGGTGGAGGTGATGATGGTGGTGGAGGTGACGATGGTGGAGGAGGTGCTAAAAGTGATTTGGTGGTGGTCGTGGTGGAGGAAGTTGTGGTGGTGGAGGTGATGATGATGGAGAAGGTGCTGAAGGTGATGTGGTGGTGGTGGTCGTGGTGGAGGAAGTTATGGAGGTGGTGGTAGTGGTTGTGGTAGTGGTAGTGATGGTGGTGGTGATGGTGGTGGAAAAAGAAGGTACATGCAGGGAATAAGAAGTCTACCAACAACAGGAATGCAAGAGGTAAACTCTATGATTTGATTGTGGCACAAAGGATGAAGAAGCGATGTTGAATGACAAATAAAACATCGCATAAAAATAGCAGAGAGAGAGAGAGAGAGAGAGAGAGAGAGAGAGAGAGAGAGAGAACGAATGAACGAACGAAAAATTTATTGTGAAGGCCAGTCGGCAAATTACAATGTGAAGAATTAAACGCGAGGAACAAACGATACGTTAACCTCAACAGAACTGGGAACCAGTAATGGAATGTCCGCAAATGGTAAACAACGGGCAGTTCATGCCCTCGACACGATACTAAGGAGCAGTTCGTGCGGATTGCTGTTTTCTCGCTGCTCGCACGCTCCGCCCACGTGGTCGGTCTGCGTCGTCACCGTCCCTGGCGCGGAGTCTCGATGTGGGTCGCGGACCCCAGGAACAGGAGCAATCTTCGAGTCTTCAGGGGATGGAGCCTGCTTCGGATTGCTGAAATGAGCCATGCCGCAGGGACCAGAAGCTGTCGATGGCATAGACATCCTGTGCAGTGTAGGGGGATCCTTATCTGGAATGGCTCGGGGAGAAATGGCAGCAGCACTTTCTTCTCTAATTTCTGTTCTGTTCTGTCGGTTGGACAGCCGTTCCATATTTTGTCTGAGGACCTCTTCACCAAATCTAAATCCTACTGCGATCTCTTCTTGGGCTGAAGGTGTTGGGGCCGCGATCTCAGAGTTGATGGTGTTGATGATGATGCCTTGGTGTTCAGCTGCAGTTGCTAGAGACAGGTGACTGGTTGCTTCTTGTGTTGTCAAGCTGGTTTGCCCTCCGGTGAGGTCAAAGGTCAAGGGCGCCGTGGCTGTCTGAGGTGGTGACGCTGGAGCACGTGCATTGCATGCATCATCACGTTCAAAATCCAAATTCGCGCCGGATTCAATTACAGCATTATTAAGCGAAACGGTTTGAAAAACATTTCGCTCACCCTTGCCTCGGTGATTTTCTGCTCGCCGCTGGTCCCGTCGCTGCTGGGACGGAGGCTTTCGTCGCCACGTTCCTCGCATGGTTTGGCTTGCAGGTAATGGCTGACCGTCGCGCTGCCCGAACCTCAAAACAACGGTGGTGTTACCCGCTTCCCCGACGACTTTCCAAGATGACAGTTCTTGAGTTGCAAGCAGGGACGACAGCGACGCTTCTGCAGCAGCTGGTAGACCGGCGACTGGCATAGCGCTGTACTTCTTGTCAAAATCAGCGGAGCTGGCGTGAGCGCGGCTTATAAAGTGCAGCCATGTAGCGGCCAAAACAGTAACCTGGCCAAAACAGTAACCGGAAGTCATCGCAGAGT
Source organism: Theodoxus fluviatilis (assembly GCA_034096865.1). Taxonomy (NCBI): domain Eukaryota; kingdom Metazoa; phylum Mollusca; class Gastropoda; order Cycloneritida; family Neritidae; genus Theodoxus; species Theodoxus fluviatilis. The sequence continues at coordinate 201,829 of JAWQFJ010028007.1, read as the reverse complement.
TATCGTCGAGGGACGTGCTTTATGCAATTTACCGCTCCTGCACCTGTTCTTCGCATGGAATATATTCCGACAAACGACGCATTAGTTGCTTTACGAGGTTTTGGTGCATTTGTGTAGTTTAACACATGATGTAGCGTTCAAAAAAGTTTTTCCCCGTGTAAAGCCGTCTCCCCTGCCGGAAATAATATGGGAGTCACCTCCCTGTAGTCTGTTTGTAGTCTGGTTTTATAAAACGCGACCGTTGACTGATTTGGCACGCCCGGGGAGTTATGCTAAGATCCGGCCGCGTAAATATATCTGCGTTTTGTGACAAACGTCTTGCTCGGCGGTACTGTACTCCATGCACCTTAACGGTGCGCGTGATTCGGGTGTAATCTTAAGCTAAACGACGTTCCGAATGTTTCCGACTTCGACCAATTCAGCAGCGCCAATAAACGTCGTTTAGCTTAAGATTACACCCGAATCACGCGCAACGTTAAGGTGCATGGAGTACAGTACCGCCGAGAAAGACGTTTGTCACAAAACGCAGATATATTTACGCGGCCGGATCTTAGCATAACTCCCCGGGCGTGCCAAGTCAGTCAGGCGGAGTGGCGGGTGCCGTCTCTTTTTAGAGTGGAATTCTCAGCACGTCCCGAGCAGATGACTCTGCGATGACTTCCGGTTACTGTTTTGGCCAGGTTACTGTTTTGGCCGCTACAAGCCACGCTCACGCCAGCTCAGCTGATTTTGACAATAAGTACACCGCTATGCCAGTCGCCGGTCTACCAGCTGCTGCAGAAGCGTCGCTGTCGTCCCTGCTTGCAACTCCAGAACTGTCATCTTGGAAAGTCGTCGGGGAAGCGGGTAACACCACCGTTGTTTTGAGGTTCGGGCAGCGCGACGGTCAACCTTTACATGCAAGCCAAACCATGCGAGGAACGTGGTGACGAAAGCCTCCGTCCCAGCAGCGACGGGACCAGCAGCGAGCAAAAAATCACCGAGGCAAGGGTGAGCGAGATGTTTTTCAAACCGTTTAGCTTAATAATGCTGTAATTGAATCCGGCGCGAATTTGGATTTTGAACGTGATGATGCATGCAATGCACGTGCTCCAGCGTCACCACCTCAGACAGCCACGGCGCCCTTAAACCTTTGACCTCACCGGAGGGCAAACCAGCTTGACAACACACGAAACAATCAGTCACCTGTCTCTAGCAACTGCAGCTGATCACCAAGGCATCGTCATCAACACAATCAACTCTGAGATCGCGGCCCCAACACCTTCAGCCCAAGAAGAGATCACAGTAGGATTTGGATTTGGTGAAGAGGTCCTCAGACAAATGATGGGACGGCTGTCCAACCGACAGAACAGAACAGATATTAGAGAAGAAAGTGCTGCTGCCATTTCTCCCCGAGCCATTCCAGATAAGGATCCCCCTACACTGCACAAGATGTCTGTGCCATCGACAGCTTCTGGTCCCTGCGGCATGGCTCATTTCAGCAATCCGAAGCAGGCTCCATCCCCTGAAGGCTCGAAGATTGTTCCTGTTCCTGGCGTCCGCGACCCACATCGAGACTCCTGCGCCAGGGACGGTGACGACGCAGACCGACCACGTGGGCGGAGCGTGCGAGCCGCGAGAAAACAGCAATCCGCACAGACTGCTCCTTAGTATCGTGTCGAGGGCATGAACTGCCCGTTGTTTACCATTTGCGGACATTCCATTACTGGTTTACAGTTCTGTTGAGGTTAACGTATCGTTTGTTCCTCGCGTTTAATTCTTCACATTGTAATTTGCCGACTGGCCTTCACAATAAATTTTTCGTTCGTTCATTCGTTCTCTCTCTCTCTCTCTCTCTCTCTCTCTCTCTCTCTCTCTCTCTGCTATTTTTATGCGATGTTTTATTTGTCATTCAACATCGCTTCTTCATCCTTTGTGCCACAATCAAATCATAGAGTTTACCTCTTGCATTCCTGTTGTTGGTAGACTTCTTATTCCCTGCATGTACCTTCTTTTTCCACCACCATCACCACCACCATCACTACCACTACCACAACCACTACCACCACCTCCATAACTTCCTCCACCACGACCACCACCACCACATCACCTTCAGCACCTTCTCCACCATCATCACCTCCACCACCACAACTTCCTCCACCACGACCACCACCAAATCACTTTTAGCACCTCCTCCACCATCGTCACCTCCACCACCATCATCACCTCCACCAACACGACCACCACCACACCACCTTCAGCACCTCCACCACCATCATCACCTCCACTACTACGACCACCACCACCATCACCACCTCCACCACCACCACTACCATCATCACCACAATCATCTCCACCACCACCAACACCTCCTCTAGCACCAACACCAGTACCACTTTCATCATCACCACCACTGCCACCACCACCATCACATTCTCCTTCTCCCCCTCCCCGCCTCAACGTCGTCGTCGTCCTCCTCCTTCTTCTGCAGTTCCTGTTCAGCCGGCTCTTTCTTTGTTTCATTTTTGCTTTCTCTTCTATTTCCTCCAGTAGATTCTCATTCTCACGGACTTTCTGCAGCGCCGCTCTCCACGATGTGTGTCACGCACTCCATCTGTAACGCCCATTTGCTCTCGGCCTCAGGACTGTTTGTGAACTCAACAGAAATCTTTTTGTCCTGCCACTTCTGTGGGCTGAACATTCTTATTCGATATTTCGGAAGACGCGTTTGCTCTCGGATCAATACTGCAAGGTTGCATCACGGACAATATTCACCCCCGAACTCGCCGCGGGGCTCAACGGAGATGAGAGGGCAGACCTGCAAAGAAGATCGAAGGGAAGGGGCCAGGAGAGTGGAGTATTGCTAATATCTGACGTCAGTCTCATGTCTAAGGAGTTCTCCGCGGCCACGGACGGCAAGGGAAAACCTCAAAAGGGCAGCTTGGGAAATGTCGCAAAGAAATTGCTGCAAGGCATTCGAGACAGCGAGCGGCAAGGAGGGCCGCCAGGCTTGCTGGGATTTTTTAAAACCGTACGCAGCAAGTAAACTGTTGCAAGTGCCTTTGTGGCCACCGGCTGCTGGCGCAGTGCTGCAAATCATCTCTGCCGAAGGGCAGCAAGCGGAACGTGAGGCAATGCTGCAGGCAGCAAGGGAAGTTCTCCCCGACACATTTGGCCGCAGTTAGATGGAAAACGGCAGCAATGCATCTCACGACCAAGATCAAGGGCATTTCTGCGAGGTATTTTTTACCTCGGCCATGAAGGAATCGAGTTGGAATACATCTGATATTGAGCAGCCAGGGTGTGTTACACAATACCCAGTATGTCAGGCTCTACGGAATATGTGGCAGGATAAGCTGTTTACGAGCTGCAAAGTTTTCCGTTGCATCGCCGGTTAGAAAAATGAAACAATACTCTCCTCAAGTGTTTCAAAGTGAATCTGAATAACATTTTGTATCACAGGCGTAAGAAGTTCAAACAGGAGCAGAACTGTCAGAACCTAAATGACATCTGATCACGACCAGCTTTTCGAAAGTGCTGCAAGATCTGCTTGAAAGAAGCAGGCAGAGGCACATAGCTTGGCTCTCTCGGAGAGAGAATTCTGGTATATCCAACGCATTTAGGGAAAAAAACGAAATACATAAAGTTCCGAACGTGGAACATGACGAAGTGAAATGTTGCCTGAAAGCACTCCTGGACTGAAGATCATGTTGTGTCAATACAAGTCAGGTTCTCGTTCCACTGGCGTACCATGGTAAAATCGTTAAATATATCAGACCTACATGTCACCAGCAGACTGCAACCACACAGCTCTGTTCATGACTTTTCAATAACATAGTTCTGGACCAGTACGCCCATTTATATTCCATGGGTCTACTGTTTTACTCCCCAAATGAATAATCAGAAAGTAGTTGAAGAAACGTTAATGTTTACGATGGGCATTTGTGTTTGAGAACACTTGTCAGTTCCCAAGGCGCTTGAGTGTACAGTCATTCTGGCCGTCGATATTAAGAATGTATCTCTTCATAATGGTGGTGATGAAAATAGAGATTTACAAAAATAACAACAATAACAACAACTATACTACTACTACTACTACTACTACTACTACTACTACTACTACTACTACTACTACTACTACTGCTACTACTACTATAACAAAGAAAACCCCGACGACGCCGACGACGATTATACCACCAATGAGAACGGCAACGACGACGGCGATGACAACAAACGAATAATTCAGCAGTAACATTCCAGTGATAGTGCGAGTAGATGTGTAAGGCAGTTTCCATGCCGATAAAAAAATGCATGTAGAAATTTTTAGTTGCAGATGACTGCTGGATGTGCGGATCCTCTGACGTTTCTGCAACGCTGCAGGTTCGTGCGCACCGATAAACATCATGCAGTTTCAAAGCAACCATCACACTCACTTTCTAAGAACAAACATTCATTAAAATGTTCAACACGCATCACTCCGGACTAAACAGAGACTTCGGGTTCATGTAACATAATGAGTGAACCACTCACGTCCCCACATGTGCAGAGGCCACACGTGCGTGCCCCAAGGGAGTCTCAATCACTCGGGATACCACGGAGTTCGAATTTCCAAGACCCCTACGTGTATATAGTATACCACCGCCAGTCTCTCTCATCTTTGGCCTGACGAAGGAGGCTCCTCCGAAAGCTGGCCACACTCCAAACGGCCCTTCTCAGGGCCACGAAGTTGATCACGAAAGAATACATAGGACTTGCTGGTCAACACCCATCCCTCTACTAACTACCCTGGTCCCAAACCCGGTACTCCACCTCCTGCCGCGCCTCGGGCTAGGCGGATTCCAAGAAGGCGAAAAGAGGATTTCTGAACTGCGTCATCCCAGAAGTACCTGTTTATGAAGTTTCCTTCACCCACGGCTTGCAATTATAGGAATTATTGACAACAAGCACTACCCAAAGAAAAGTTCTCAAGAAAATGCGTCAGAGGCGGAAAAAACTCCCCCTCCCCCCTCACCTTCACCCTTCTCGCCCCTCCTCGAGCACCCTCACACACCCCACTCCCCACCCCCACCCTTCCCTTCTTTTATTGAATAAGGCATTCATTACAAGGATCTGAGGACTTACACATATTTCCTCAGATGGACTGAGGGGAGGAATAAAAAGCGAGACGGAGAACTTGGGAGTAGATAGGGAATTGCAACAGATGAAAAGGGTGAGGAAGGTGTGGGGAGAGGGGAAGGGGAGGATACATGGCGGCTGTGGGATGGCTCAGAGGGGGGTAGGCAAGGGTATGGTGTCCGAAGGAGCGGTGACACCGCCCCGACACAGGTTACCAAGGGGCCGTGAGAACGGAACGGGATGGCGGGGACCATTAGACCTCTCCAAAACGTGCGGATGAAGGGACAGATTGGGAATGAAAGAGCGTAATTGAGGGATAAGAGGCGGGGTAGCCCCTGTATGAGACGGCGGTCTGATGAGAGGTTAAAAGGAGGGACGATGAACAAAGTGGAAGTGGGTGGGGGTGGAAGGCTGGGACCCAGGATGGGAGGGATGGAAGGGAGGGATAGAAGGCAGACGGGGAGGGCGGGAGTGGAAGAGAAAGAGGAGATAGATGAGTTGAGGGGTGATCTTAGAGGGAGGGGGAAGGGAGGGGAGGGGGGGGGGGGGGAGAGAACATGGGGAAAAGTGGGAGAGAAAGGGAGTAAAGGTGAAGGAGGAGGGGGGAGGAACTGAGGAGCTTGGAGGGGGGTGGAGGATGGTAGGGTACGTTCATTGCAGGAATTCATTAGGTGCTATCAATGTAAGCAGGCGCGGAGTTCTGCAGCGAGGTGACAGAAATGAAGCGACAGCAGACAGCAATTAGCCTTATCACCGCCACCCTCGCCTTCCTTTTGGGCATTCTAGTTCACTAGAGACTTCGCCTACCGGCGAAAGTGTCTCTAGCGCAGTTCATATCACGTGATGGAAGGATTCCGTCCGAAATATGCAAATGGAGGTCACACGAGAGACTCGTGGGATGACCGATCTGCTCCCTGACATACGCCGTTAAAGTAGTTCTAAGACTATTTCGCACAAAACTCACAACTTATTCTTATTGAGGCAATAAACAAGCGTTTATTTGATAAAATAAAATGTTTGTGTTGAAATGGAAACTACTTTTGACATCTGAAAGATTTATGTAAAAAAAAATGGAGAGAAAAATATTATCAGAACAAACTATTTTTGGCGCAATGCTGTAATGCGAAGGGTCAAGTCTTATTACGCATTCATTGCGAACTGTGCCAGAGTCGCTTCTGACTCGGGTTCACAGAATGGCTTTTGGGATGGGTGGGTTGGAGGTGGCGGATGTGTTTGGGAGTAGTGAGTGGATGTGAGGGTTGGGGAAGGCATGATGTGTGTAAGAAAGATGGGGAATACCGGAACAATATAGGGAAAGGAATAGCAAATATATAGAAGGGGAGAGAGCTTGATGTACAAGGAACTGTAGAGAAAACAGAAAGGGGCGTAACTATAGATGAAGAATTACCTGCTGATGGATTGATGGATGGATAGATGGATGGATGGATGGAGTGATGGATGGATGACGAATGGTTGGATGCATAAACGGATGGATAGAGGTATACAGCCTATCAGTCTTTGTAGGCTATGCAAGGCCATTGATATCGAATATAAATAGAGCTGGATTGAGCCAGAGCAAATCGCCACGATTTCACTATTTATTCATTTCTTGTGAAACGCGTACGAAGACGCGGTGGGTCAATTCTTACCTCCGACCCGAAGGGAGATGTTACCCGCAGAAACTTGGTGTGTGGATTGCAAACAACACTACAGGATATACGCCATAAGTGTAAGCAACAGTGAAAGATATGCAGCAGGCAGAACAGAACAGAACAGAACAGAACAGAATAGAACAGAACAAAACAGAACAGAACAGAACAGAACGAACTGAACAGGAGAGGACAGCGTAGGCCATTTGCCCTTTACAAAGGGTAAAGTACAAAGGTACCTAAAATAGATCATTCCAGCAAGAGCAGACCTGAGACCTCAGAAAAAGACTACATGGCATAGTCTCTAATCTCCTGAGATTTAGCGCTATTAGCCTAAGGCATTTTGCTACTCCCGTTTTGTGTGCATCAAAACGTGCGGACATCTCACACTGTGAATTATATTGTTACACTGCGAAATTAACACACGTACAGCGGGCAGTGTAAGCTGTACAGTGGCATGTCCAGAGGACAGTGTTAGGAAGAGTCTTCTAGAGTGTAGGGATTTTGAGAGAGGAAGAGAGGTAAGTGAACAGAGAAGTGAAACACCTTTCCCAAGCTCCGCCGTCAACTGTTTTTCACCAATGCGTATCTGTATCCCAAAATAAGTGTGACTCTCACGTGGAGATGCAGCGATTCACAATACACTGATCAAAGACACTTACCACTAGTGTATTGAAGTGCAGAAAAAGTAAGTGGTTTTATATAGCGACTTTCTCATCCCATTTGCGGCTCAAATCGCTTAACTGTTAACCCCCTGATAATTGAGGCTCTCTTCATTTTATGTTTGATAATTTCCATCGCGAAGCAAATACAGAAGAAAGGCATAACATCATCCACATGCTCATGTCATCGTCGTCGCCATCATCATCACCACCATCGCCATCTTCATCATCAAAAACATCAGCTTCAAAATTATCATGATTGAACTCATCATCGTGAGAATCTTCAACATCGTCCAAACTATTATCATGAGAAGCACTTCCTGGCTTCTTGACCGTTCTTCCCTTAAAAAAAAAGTACAAAGCGAAATATGAAATTGCACGCTGGACGAATGGTAACACTTTTGTAATGCTAGTCTCACTTTAAACCGGTTCTTAACTGGTGGTTGCCAAGTCTAGGCAAATACTGAAGTATTCGGTCAAAATTAGCCGGGTCCTGAGATATATTCGCTCAATATTTGAAGTGTTCCGGTTCTTCATTGATTTTTGCCAAGTCTTGCCAAAGATCTGTCGCTTCGTTTACAGTTACAGCCATTGCACACTTGCGGTATGGGCATGGTGCCGATCGATGCCGTATTGCAAATGTCATTTGTTTGCGAGATCTTGGCTTGGTTTCGTCAAGCTATTAAGAAGCTAAAGCTTTGCCAAGACTTGGCGGAATAGCTGCCGAATTTTTGGCGAATGTTTGCCAATAAGTAATTTGCCAAGACTTGGCGAATATTAGCCAAGATGTATTTGTCAATTAAGAACAGCTGTATACAATCCCTGATACAAAGCAGAGAGGACGAGGGTTGCATGGAGGAAGGAAGAGATGCAAAGAACCGCATAGATGTGGGTGGAGGAGACATGGAAATGACTTGAAGCTCAGGCTCAAGAGGGAAGGAGGCGAGAGGGTTTAACAGGAGAGAGTGAAGCAGGAGGCAGAGAAGGGAACAGAGGAAAAATAAAAGAGAACGAAGTGATGAGACGAGATGAGGCGAGAAGAAAACGTGTACACTTATGAATATTGTGGTGGTGGTTGTGTTGGTAGCGAGGTTGTGGTGGTAGAGGTAATGGTAGTAGTGGTGGTGGTGGTGGTAGTAGTTATAGTAGTAGTGGTGGTGGCATTGGTAGCGAGGTGGTAGTGGTAGTGGTGGTAGCGGTGGTGATATTCATGCTAATATAGTGGTGGTGGTAATGGAGGTGACGGTGTAGCGGTTGTAGTAGTAATAGTGGCGCTGGTGGTACTAATGGTAATAATGGTTCTTATAGTGATGGCGGTGGCGGTGATGGTGGTGGTGGTGGTGATCATGGTGATGGTGGTTGTTGTGATGGTGGTGGGGATGATGGGAAAGGTAATCAAAGAAAAATAATACATGATCAGGCATAGAGGGATCTACAAAATGGAGAGGTGAGGGCAAGTCGATAACAGAGTGGAGGAAACGCATTAGTTGTGAAAAGGATGCAATACCTCCCGTAGCGTGTCAATAGTGAAAATGAATGGGATCTGAGTGTTTCAAAAATAAGAGAGGTATAATGTTAAAGGTAAAGGATTGTGATGGGCAGGCTAATTGAAATCGGGAACGCCATTTCTGATTTTTTTTCTCCAATGATTATATCGGAATGGGGCAGGATGGGAAAAAAGAAACGAGTATATATATGGGAAATGCAGGAAAAGATAGACACAGTGTAGAAGAGGAAACAAGAGAAGCGTGTGTGTGTGAGTGTGTGTGTCTGTGTGTGTGTGTGTGTGTGTGTGTGTGTGTGTGTGTGTGCGTGTGGTGTGTGTGTGTGTGTGTCTGTGTGTGTGTGTGTGTGTGTGTGTGTGTGCATGCGTGTGTGTGTGTGTGTGTGTGTGTGTGTGTGTGTGTGTGTGTTTGTCTTGTGTTACTAAAATAGAGGTTGAAGACTTTTGGCCATGATTTATCTCCCTTTTATCACACTTGCACACACACACATACACGCGCGCGCGCGCAGAGTTCACGTGCATGTGTTTCCAAACCCACCCACCCTCTCCCCCAACCTTCACCCCAGCCCTTTCTTGTTTATGTGTGCGACATATTTTCATGCAAGGTAAACCAGGCAGTCACCAGCTATTATCACGTTCTTGCACTGAATTCCAACACAGCGTTCTGCGTCTGAGAAAATGTCAGCTAAGGCCTTCGTGTCGTGGCACCTTTAAGATGAGCTTTTACATGGGAAGTTTCCACGACAGGGGGCAGGGCCGAGGGGGAGGGGGGGGGGGGGGTAGCGGTGCTCATTGAGATCGTAAGGACAGAATAATTTGCTCCTTCGATTTTCTTACTATTCTTGGAGACCCTGGACGCGTCCTCCGAGTTATTCCCCCTTCTCCGCTCTTCCCAGCCTCTTGGCTGTCTGCCTCGACAAACAAAGGGAGAGTAGATATTAAACGGAAAGAAGGGAGAGTTTGGTACAGAAAACGGGGGGACGGATAAAAAGGGCAATCAATAAGACCTCTGTAGAAGATAGAGCCCCATGTCTAACATAGCATGTTCTTGTGGAGACTGAATAAGTTGTGGTTTTTTTTTAATAGCCAGCCTATCAATTACCACTTTAAGAAATTAAGAAAAAAGAAAACAATTTGGAATAGGTGCATTTTTCGTGGAATATGAATACCCAAGTCTGAGTTTGCGTGTGTGCTCATCTCTTTTACTGTTTCTCCCACTTTAATCGTCAATGAACGAATTTCATTCGCCTTTCTCGCTCTCTTTATCGTTCAAGCTTTTCCTACACTTGCTGAATGAAACTGCCTTTCTCTGACGAAGCACAGTTGACAAAAAGGTCCGCTTTGGCGTGGGGAGCCCACGGCTTGTGGGTTGTGGTAAATTGGAAGGTCACTTTCCGAGACAGGATTTAGCCGTTTAAATTCCCAGCCACGTTTTCAATCAGTCACAGATAGACAGTCGCTGAGGATACGCCGACTGCTAGCCGTCTGAGAGAGACCACTGATGTCCTCTGGCTACCGCTCTAGTTCTGTAGCCAGGGGTTGCTCCGAGAATCTGTTGGGGATGAACAGTTTCGTTGTCATGTGATGTGAGTTAAGGTTAATACCGCTTGACTAAATGAACACCGTATTTAACATCATCTGAGTCTTCCAGTTGAAAGAGATTGTCTAAGGAAAGCGACAGAAGTGAAAATATTTAAGTACATTATTCAGGTTTTTAGAATGCCAGATAGTCTAGTCTTTAATGTGAAGCTGTGCAAAATGTTCCTGCAGGTAAAAATGAAAAAAAAGACATTCTGCAATCCTCCTCTCCTCCGCAATGAACGTAGCAGTTTTAAACTGGCGAAAACCCATGAAAAACAAAGCAAAGCATATGAAATTAATGTTCCTGTATCTGCATAGATTTAGTTGACCTCTTAATAATGGCCAAAATCCACGCAACCATATTGTGCTCGCTCTTTTTTCCGATTTCAACCAGAACCAAATATCACAGCCTTTGATGATGGACAGTATGAGACAAAGCCATGCCATTTCGTGCTCGATATTAATTTGGCCAACCTTGCTGAAGGAATCAAACCACAGCGAGAGTTAATTACCACATCCACTGAAGATGAGAAAAAAACATTCATCAACTACTGCTGTTGAGCCTCCAAAAATAATTACACCCAATGCAAACAGAGACAGATTAATGAGGTAATCTCTGCAGGCTAAAACTAAACTTGTGCTGCCTGCTTCGATTGTCTTGCCTTGCTGGCACGGCATTGCAGGTCGTGTCGAGCGGCAGGGCCAGGACGGAATTCTTGGAGACGGGTCTCTTCAGGCGCAGAGCGTCATCCACTGCAGCAGAGTTCTTGACAGGCTCGAGTGCAGGTGGAACTGACGGAGAAGCGTGTCAACACCGCACACGACCTCCACAAACACGGCAAATGAGGAAGAAGACGAGAACAAACGAGAAAACACAGCCAAGATGGCCTGAGCAAACCAAGGACGGTCGGCGAGCCAGCTCTGGAGAGAGCAGGAGATCGGCAGTGTGGAATCGAACTTTGAAACGTTATTAGTCCAGCAAACGCAGAGAAAACGCCCTGGGAGGGGTGCATTGTGCAGCATACATGCCACCAAGCGCGTCCTTGCACATTTGCGAGTTGGAGAGTGCGCATTCACGAGCAGTTTTGAAGACAGAACATCAAGTGAGATTGAACTCTACGGGCGGAATTAATAGCTGAAGTAACAGACTCCCAAGCCGCTGACTGTCTAATATCTGGCGCATTAGTTGTGCAAGTGTTTTTTTTTTCTTCTTCTTGACAATCTATGTTATTTCTTTAAGCATCCATGCATGTATGCATACGATTTTGGTATGAATGTTTGTTTCTTGGTTTGCCGAATCCTCAGTCTCACTTGCTTATCCTTCCAGACTGCTTGCTTATCTCGTCGCTGATTCACTTGACAGTCTGGGGGTGTAAATGTATACACCTGTGGACTGCCAATTGTTTGCGTACATCGGTATTCCGTTTCTACTCTTCCAAAAACAAGTGCACTTCATAAGCATGGCTCAGTTGTTAACAAAGCTCATCACAGACGCAGCTTTGTGCATCCCGTCCCAAGCAAAATTCTTGAAAGGCACGTACCTAACTCACTGTCCGTATTTCTCAAACAGCACAATCTACTGACTATTAATCTGGTTTCATAAAAAATACTCATGTCAAACTGTTCTGACATTCGATGCAGATATATGGTAAAGAGCAACGGACGAAGGGAAAATTAGTAAGAGTGGTATTTCTAGACCTGCCCAAAGCATTTGATTTCGTTTTACATGGTATACTTTTGGAAAGACCTAATGATCGTAACTGTCTAGTCGACTCACTTCACTGGTTTCACTCTCTTCTCTGACATAAAACCCAAAGAGCACACATCAAAACAGTGGCTTCTGCGAGCCAATACGTCACATCTGGTGTCCCTCAGGGGACAATATTTGATACTCTTCTTCTCTCGATTTACATGTATACCAATAGCCTCCTTTCCTAATCAAACACAGTCATGCATACCTGTACGCAACTTATTGTACTTTAACGGAAATCGGTAAATCAATCACTGAAATGGAATAAAAATCAAAACAAAGATCTGGAAAGTATGAGCAAATGGTGTAAAGAAATTACAGTGCGCCTAAATTCGAAAAAGACTATCTGCATGTTACTAAGGATACATCAGAAACGTAAAACGTTGTAAAAATAACAATAGAGATATTCATTCATGATACATCAGCAAAATCTGCTACAGTTCATAAACATCTAGGGATCAAATCGATGAAAACTTAACATGGAAGGAGCTCGCTAAATATATTACCAAAAACTGAACTCTACTTAACTCCCTTTATTTGTGTGTGAATGCGTGCTAGTATTCATGTGTGTGCGTTATTGTGTGCGTCTCTCTCTCTCTCTCTCTCTCTCTCTCTCTCTCTCTCTCTGTCTCTCTCTCTCTGTCTCTCTCTCTCTGTCTCTCTCTCTATCTATTTGAGGCCATTGGTCACGAAAAATCATACAAGTTGTCACAATACGTGTTAGTCATGATCTTTCTAGTTATTTGCTTCTTACGATTCGCATAGAGAGACGTCTATTCTTGCTACAACACACACACACACACACACACACCACACACACACACACACACACACACACACACACGCGCGCGCGCGCACGCACAATGAGAGAGAGAGAGAGAGAGAGAGAGAGAGAGAGAGAGAGAGAGAGAAAGAGAGAGAGAGAGAGAGAGAAAGATAGAGAAATGATGGTGTTACAAGGCCTATCAACCTTTGAAAGTTATGTAAGGCCACTAAGCACGAAAATCACTAGAGCAGTTTAGAGTAAACGGAATTAAAGTGACGGTGTTTCTAGTTATTCGCCTCTTACGAATCGCGTAGGGAAACGCGGTGAGTCAATTCTTACCCTGAACCCACAGGGGAGAGAGAGAGAGAGAGAGAGAGAGAGAGAGAGAGAGAGAGAGAGAGAGAGAGAGAGAGAGAGAGAGAGAGAGAGAGAGAACGAACGAACGAAAACTTTATTGCTGGGGCCTCCGGCCCATTGCAAAACGTAAGTTTTCCAAAAGTTATCCAAAACAAACATTGGTCGATACTAACTTAGGAAAAAAAGCACATTATCACAAACAATGTCAACTGGCAACCAGTCATGCAACGTTTTGAGCGTTCAGAGGCAATAAAATCACTTTCTGCGAGCGAAAGTCCGAAATGTCTCTGGTTTTCGTGCTGTCTGCGCATTCTGGGCTGGATTCGTTGAAGGCTTGCTTCTTGTCACCCTCGAGCTGCCCGTGTTGCACGAGACGTTGTCGCTGCTGTCTTGTCTGGCAGTCAGCTGCTGGGTGCCCCGCAATGAGGCTGCTGTGGTGGTGGAAAACTCAGCTGATGAAGGGGGACGCGTCTGACGTGTAGATCTTGCTGGCTTGCTGGTGGAATTGACAACAGATGGAACCATGGCTGGACCACACTCTGCTAACGGCGGAGTTTCCTCAGGGTCCTCACCAGGATCCATGGTACTAGTGGCTCCAGTGTTACCTCCACCTGTGTCAGTCTTCTTCCTTTCCTGTCTCCAGCACTCAATTCCTGCTGCATATGCCGCCTCGAAACGAGCATCGAAGCCCCTCATCCACTCATCTCCTTCAGATGGATGACCCTTAGAAACAGTGGCACTGGTGGAGGCATCATCTGGAGAGGAATCTGTCTGCATCACCGATACATCAATTTCTTCTGAGAGGACTGCTTTCTTCGCCACTATTGTTGTTTGGCTGGGAGGTTCAAAGGTCAAGGTCGTTGTAGGGCAAGGACTTGATGTCGAGGCACGGGGAGATCGTGCAGCATCAGACATTTTATCACAAATGTTATTCGCGGTAATTTCATCATCATGATTTGCAAAATTTGGGAAATTCGCTGTCTCACCCAAGGTTCTGTGTCTCTGGGCACGCACCTGGTCACTTCGAAGCTGTGCAGGAGGCTTCCTTCTCCAGTGTCCGTGTTGAGCATGAGAAGCCAGTAATGGCTGCCCGTCACTTGGCCTGAATCTGAGCACGACCACACCTCCAGGCTCCCCCGTCACCTTCCAAGACGAAAGTTCATCAGACGTAAGTAGCGAGGATAGCAGTACTTCCACAGCAGCTGGGAATCCGGCGACTGGCATAGTTCTGCTTCAACTGCAGTTCCTGGCGGGAGCGTCGCGAACACGTCTGATTGCTAGTGCGAGCGCGCCGGAAGTCGAGAGAGAGAGAGAGAGAGAGAGAGAGAGAGAGAGAGAGAGAGAGAGAGAGAGAGAGAGAGAGAGAGAGAGACAAAACGAACGGGTATATTGCGGGGGCCTCTGGCGTATTGCAAAGTACAAGTATCACAGGGTGTACAATCTTTCAAATACACCACTTCTCTAAAGCAAAGTAAAAATGGACAAGTAACAATGATTGATAAGAGCATCTGGTAAATATTAAGAAGGATCAAAATCATTCCTGTAATCAAGAAAAATAGTGGCAGCCGCTGTTCTTCGTCGGAATGCATGGTATAAATAAAACGCCACATTTCTTATAGTGGATACATCACATGCTGACAGAAGATATGTAATGAGATCCGTGTTATCATTCTGTATGCATTGGAAAATGTATTTCAATCTTAGAGCATACATAGCTGGACATTGTACTAAGAAGTGTTTTTTTTTAATCTGCATCTGATTCCATACACACAGGACATACAGCTGAAGAATTGGGAGCACTGTATCTGTGCTTATGTAAGAGAAGTTCACTTATGCCAAATCTAAAACGGATCCAAATATCTCGGAAAACCTTCTTATCAGTATGTAAAGATATTTATCTGTACAATAAATCTGTTTAAATAGTCTTTAAAAAGAAAATATGTCGCCATCATGATTACAGTTTTTCCATTGGTTCACATACTGATCAATCATTTTGCTTCTGAGTAGCTTTATAAATGATGATTCATTAGCAACTATTTGGTTTTCCCATTCTCTAAGAGAGAGAGAGAGAGAGACAGAGAGAGAGAGAGAGAGAGAGAGAGAGAGAGAGAGAGAGAGAGAGAGAGAGAGAGAGAGAGAGAGAGAGAGAGAGAGAGAGAGACGTTGACACTTTGACACTTTATTGTTCAGGCCGGCCGCCAGTCACCGAAATATTAGGTTACACTAAACGGTTTTGCGGTATGGACAATTAGTCGACTACCACGGCTGATGGACCCATGTTTAACATGATCCTTTCTCTATGGAGAGAGAGAGAGGGAGGGAGAGAGAGAGAGAGAGAGAGAGAGAGAGAGAGAGAGAATACACGAACATACATTATTGAATAGGCCTCGAGCCCATTTCACTTGCATACATCATGCAGGAGGAATGACATCTGTAGCACAAGTTCAGGTAAAAACCGCTTCATCGAGATCGAAATACGCACAAGCGTCTGATCTCCTTTTGAATGCGTATAAGAGATACATACTGAGGCTTTTCTTTGTTACTGGGTCCTCCGAGGAAAATAGATCGACCATGGCGTTATGTCCAAAAATTTATCTGCAATATCTAAGAAATCTTTTTCTAATATCCTCATATACCGGGCATTCAAGTACAAAATGTTGAGAGAGAGAGAGAAAGAGAGAGAGAGAGAAAAGAGAGAGAGAGAGAGAGAGAGAAGAGAGAGAGAGAGAGAGAAGAGAGAGAGAGAGAGAGAGAGAAGAGAGAGAGGGTGGGGGATGGTGTTTCAAATCATGTATGTGAAACAAAGGGAAAAGGAATACGTGCATAACTCAAATGCTTTTGAAGCACTTTGCCCGTTGTATGTGGCTAGAGTCACCACCAACGTACATCAAATACGCGGAGTTCTTTGATGGCGCACAACTTCAATAGTGCAGTGGAGCACATTTGATATATATTCAGACTCATAGAGACCCCGCAGATCAGCGTAAAATTCAGGACACAGACGCCTCCCTTGATGTGAAGGAAGTCCCGAATTATGTCCCAGACATCGTTTGTCCGATAATCTACCCGCCCATTTGTGCTGATGTGAAGACAACTTTTGTTGACCTGAGAAAAGGTCGGAGCAGAGATTGTGCGTGGGTGGTTGCTTCCCTACTGTAAAAAGTTTTGTAGATTCAAATTCTGCGTGACAATATCTACTCTGCAGAGGGTTCTTTTATATCCCTTCCTTGAATATTGCTTTTTATCACTCTAATCTTATTACTAAACGCGATCGTTGCCACGTTCTTTCATTTTCCTTGTTGAAGAACCTGTTTTTCATGACGTAGATTGATGTAGGTAGTTCTTTTTTAGCAAGTGTTAGTCAAAGTGGTAAACCCCTTTGCCTGGCCATACATTGGCAAATTAAAATGAAAATCTTCACCCAGGCGCTTCCCTTGTCCTGTGCTACATTGGAGTGGCTCTTGCTTTCCTTGCGCGCCCACAGTACGTGGGCAGTGCACGCCATCTTGCCATACATTAGGACTTCAGGAACATAAAGAATGTTAAGTACTAGAGGCCCATGAGTCACAAAAACGAGTTTGCCGTACTTTCCAAACATACGAAATAAAAGTGTGTTTTCCAAAGTTTGCTCATTCACCTAAGCCAGTGATTCTATATCACACAGAATATACATGCACAGGGTTTCTTGCCGAAAAATATCTTTGAGCACAAAATATGTATGTGTCACAAAAATCAATATCTGTCATATATACCAGATATGTAGAAAAACATTTTTCACATGTTTGCTCATTCACCTAACCCAGTGGTTAAAGCATCTTCAATGTGCACGTTAAAACTCCCAGGAAGCCACTTGGTTTATTTACTGCTGCAATCTGCTGCTGATTGGAGACGTTGTGCTCAAGGTTGCGTAATTCCGGTTATTGTATGCATGGTGATGTATCAAATTCAACGGTGCCTTTCAGATTCTTGATAAATCTTATTTCAGCGCCTGGGAATGCAAAGGAGGGTGCTTTGAATTTATCAGCGTTAATAATGAAATAAAAATAGGACCATGGCAGACGACAGTCCAGAAATCTGGAACCGGCTTCCGGCACTCATCGTTTGACGTCACTTAGGCTTTCATCTTTTTGGGGGTTGCCGCCGGCCTATCTGTCTCTTGGCCTGCCTGCCTGCCTGCCTGCCTGCCTGCCTGCCTGCCTGCCTGCCTGCCTGCCTGCCTGGTTGCGTGCCTGCCTGCCGGCCTGGTTGCGTGCCAGCCATATTGCCCACCAGCAAGTCCAAATCCACAAGCCTACCCGTCAATAGTCCTCCACATGGCAATTTTCCTTTCTAGTCTGTCTGAGCGTGCCTTTTACTCCATGACATACTTTGCAAAGTGTTGTTGTTTATCGTAGTCAAGGACAACGTATTCTACGCCTGACACCTCCGTTTTTCACAAAAGTGGACAGCATACATCGGTACAGCGACAGAAGATATTAATCGAATTTTCTCAAAGACAAAACAAAAGGAGTATTCTGTGTCGTATGACAATGCTTTGCATGCAAATACACAAGTGCGCACGCACGCACACACGCACGCATGGACCCCCCCCCCCCCCGCCTCTCTCTCTCTCTCTCTCTCTCTCTCTCTCTCTCTCCCTCTCTCTCTCTCTCTCTCTCTCTCTCTCTCCAATGGCAATGTCTCACTGTAAGAAAAGAAACTCTGCGTTTGTATACGTACCTAAGGAAACAACAAGAGCTGGATACGATGACACATCGATCAAGAGAAAAGAAGAACAGTTAGTACAACCAATATCCACAACCAAAGATACTGTTTATCATGATTGACCTAGCGTCTTTCAGGATATGATTTACTTGTTGAAGGAATAATAACTATGAGGCGGATCATTAAATTCCAAGCATTGACTGCGACATATTCATTGACGAGAGGAGGAAGCAAGCCTAACGAGCCTAACGAGTGTCTGTGATGGGTATGGATATACATCGTGTCTGCACTTACTGCAACTTCCTCATGCTGGAACAACGAAACCAGCTGCAGACGGAATTTCTCCACATTACGGACCCAGCTTGCATATGAAACCTTTCCATTTTTGCCTTCATTTTGTTTTAAGGACGAAATAACTCTTTGCCTGACCTTCATTAATTGCTGTAAATCCATGAAGCAAAAATATGTCGAAGTAGAAAGGTGAATACTGCGGAAGAATAACTGTAGACGGAATACCACGCCCTTTTTTTCTTCCCGTTTTACTACTGTAAGATGTCCGAGGTTTGACAAGGAAAAATGGAATTGTAACAGGACAGAAATGAAAGGATCCGCGAGTTAGTGTATATGGGAGCGTGTGAGTTTGTGCGAATGTACTCGCTTCATAATTTGCTTCTTGAGTTTTTAGTTTGTGTGTGTGTGTGTGTGTGTGTGTGTGTGTGTGTGTGTGTGTGTGTGTGTGTGAGTGAGTGAGAGAGAGAGAGAGAGAGAGAGAGAGAGAGAGAGAGAGAGAGAGAGAGAGAGAGAGAGAGAGAGAGAGAGAGAGAGAGAGCGTGAGTGAGCGCGTATAGTTGCATTATTCCCGTGGGCATAATGGTCGTAAACGTCGCTTCAGACATATGTAAATTTTTTAATGCATGTAGAACATCGAACATAAGAAAAGACGTTATTTGGTACAAATGGATTATTGTCTGAAATTCGGCCTCAAGTCAGCAAACGAATACAAAAAAGCAGTGATTAGGGAACCCATACAGTAAGGAAAGAAAGGAGAGTGTATAGTTTATGAAAGAACACAACACAACACCACCACCACCACCCCCCCCCCCCAAAAAAAAAAAGGATTGTACAATGCAATTTGATCAGTTTATTTCCTTTAATGTGTCCTTTCGGCTATTGGCTTTCAAGTTCTAGAGATACCTTATCTTTTCGAAAGATTTACTATTGTATCGGGAGATATGTTGCTCTCACCATTAGATAGGTCTAATCGTCCAAGAAATTTGAAACGTGCCTGCATCAAATGCATACAGCAATGTAGAAATGCTTCGACGTCTACTGTCTGTGTCTGCCTTTCCTTCCGTCTGTCTGTCTCCATGTGTCTGTCTGTCTGTCTGTCGGTCGCTTTGTGTCATTTGTCGGTTTGTGTCTGTCTGTCTCTGTAGTGTTAAATGCAGCTGAGGTTGTACAAATTAGTATGAATAGTGTTAATGACTTGAATATGAATCCTTTTAAAAAGCAGCGTATCATATTGCGGTGTATTTATAGTGTGATTATTGTTAGCGGTCAGAAATTGAGTTGTTTTAAGTAACAGTGTATCATATTGCGATGTTTGATATTTTATGCTACAAAGGGATGTATGCAGTATTGCTGCTTTTTATCTGATGTAGTATATGTGTCAAAGCAACACAATGTTGATCATCATATGTATGACATTGATGACGTATTTTTTTACATGAGATGGGTCGTCGGCCTCTATAAAATCTCTCTCTCTCTCTCTCTCTCTCTCTCTCTCTCTCTCTCTCTCTCTCTCTCTCTCTCTGTCTATCTGTCTGTCTGTCTGTCTGTCTGTCTGTCTCTCTCTCTCTCTATCTATATATCTATCTATCTATCTATCTATCTATCTATCTATCTATCTATCTATCTATCTATCTATCTATCTATCTATCTATCTATCTATCTATCTATCTATCTATCTATCTATCTATCTATCTATCTATCTATCTATCTATCTATCTATCTATCTATCTATCTATCTATCTATCTATCTATCTATCTATCTATCTATCTATCTATCTATCTACATCTATCTATCTATCTATCTATCTATCTATCTATCTATCTATCTATCTATCTATCTATCTATCTATCTATCTATCTATCTATCTATCTATCTATCTATCTATCTATCTATCTATCTATCTATCTATCTATCTATCTATCTATCTATCTATCTATCTATCTATCTATCTATCTATCTATCTATCTATCTATCTATCTATCTATGCCTCTCTGTCTCTGTCTCTGTCTCTGTCTCTGTCTCTGTCTCTCTCTCTCTCTCTCTCTCTCTCTCTCTTTCATTCTACCACAACCTAGAATAGACATTTTCAAAGGCAGTATTACATATTTAGGTGTTATGATATGGAATACACTATCATTGCACCTAAGGAACAATACTTCCATGACGTCTTTTAAAGCATCCATACGTGATTATCTATTCAGATGATCTCACTTCTGTCGACTGTACATATGACACGTATTGCTTGATCTTCAAGACTCACTGAGCTGACAGTTGTCAAAAGCATCTACTAAAATATTTGACATTGTTGATCATATTCTTCATATATCTTACCAACTGTTGTACATGGATTAGCTACTGTGTATTTTGTGCCTTAATTATCAGTGTTTTCATTTCTTTATGAGCAAGGACAATTTGTAAGAAAGGCAGAAATGCCTAAAATTTCATCCTTGATAAATAAAGAATCAATCATTCAATCAATCAATCAATCTCTCTCTCTCTCCCTCTCTCTCTCTCTCTCTCTCTCCTCTCTCTCTCTCTCTCTCTCTCTCTCTCTCTCTCTCTCTCTCCCCTCTCTCTCTCTCGCTCTCTCTCTCTCTCTCTCTCTCTCTCTCTCTGTCTCTCCTCTCTCTCTCTCCCTGTTCTCTCCCCCCCTCTCCTTTCTCTCCTCTTTCTTTCTCTCTCTCTCTCTCTCTCTCTCTCTCTCTTTCTCTCTCTCCTCTCTCTCTCTCTCTCTCTCTTCTCTCTCTACCCTTCTCTCTCTGTCTCTCTTTGTCTGTCTCTATCTCTGTCTGTCTGTCTGTCTGTCTGTCTCTCTCTCTCTCTCTCTCTCTCTCTCTCTCTCTCTCTCTCTCTCTCTCTCTCTCTCTCTCTCTCTCTCTCTCTCTCTCTCTCTCTCTCTCTCTCGTTTTCCTCATGTCACGAGTAACGAACACGATATGGCAAATGCAGACGCATCGTTCCTCTAGACCCCCAGAATGTAGAAAGTATTTTAGTCGTCATTGACCAATCTCTTGTTCGAGGATTTACTTCCGATGCATCATCCGCCATTAATCATGTTTGGAACGTTAGATGAGATGGCTTGCTTCGGCGCAGAAGCGTGATAAGGGAAGTAACTCTGATGAGACTACTACAAACGACATGGAAGCGAATCTGTTGCTATCTACACTGTTTTTTAAAATATCTTCTCCATCTCAACACACATAAAGCCTTATCACGCGCCATTAAAACAAGCATGTAATTGTGCAAAAACAATTATTTAAAAGGAATAAGAGTAGAGTAAACATATAAACTACGTACGTGTGTAGGGCTATATATAGGCCTACACATGTATATTATGTTTCGTTTTTGTGGACGTTATGCGCTCATCATTTTTCTCGACATCTTCAGACAAATCACGATTTGGCTGAGGCATGCATGTTTTGCTCCTCTCGCCCATACCACCATCTGTATTTACATCGTAAACATAATTTATTTCATAACACACACGTACATGCACGTAAGCGCACACTCACATACACCCACGCACGTATACACACGTGTACATTCGTACATGCGGGCTTGCTTTCACACAAATACACACATGCACTCACGCATACACACGCGCACGTAAATACACATGCACGCCCGCATACACATGCACAAGCAAATACACACACGTGCACTCCCGCATACACACGCACATACACATGCACGCCCGCGCACACACACACACGCACACGCACGCACGCACACACGCACACACGCACACACGTACGCACGCACGCACGCGCACACACACGCACGCACGCACGCGCGCGCACATACACACACACATGCACACACACACACACACACACATGCACACACCTCTCTAACATGGTTTTCGTGATTGCCACACACGTCACATCAAATTCACAAGAAGAATGACAGGTGGTGTAAGCAGTTCCCCTGGCTTCAGTCACCTGGACGTCTCGCTATGGGAACGGACAAGCCAGCATACCTTACTGCGTTCTCATCGAAAGCCTGAGGCCATTCTGCAGGTGTGTACCGCATGCACCGGGCCGGCCAAGTTGCGCAGGCGCGAGGTTGTTGTTGTTGGTGGTGGTTTACGGCCTATCAGCTTTTGTAGGCTATGTAAGGCCATTAAGCGCGAAAATCTTTAGAACAGTTTAGAGTAAACGCTAATCAAGTCACGGTGTCCCTAGTTATTCGTCTTACGAATCGCGTAGGGAGACGCGGTGGGTCAATTCTTACCCCGAACCCACAGGGGGAGCATTGGGGCGATGTCTTGCAAGTGATAGGCCAGTATCAACATGTCAACATTTGACTTCCCGTACATCTGCTTTCATCATATTGACACGTGTTGACACCACCCTATTCTTTTGCAAGTCCTTGCATGATACTTGCGTAAGCAACGCGGCCCAGATCTTTACCCCCCAAAAAGTCAAAGAAAAACAGAGTATCATGTTTGTGAAGTTGCCGAAAAAGCCGTTGTTTCTCATTGGAGAGATGTTCCATGAGCAACACTTTGAACTCAAAATCGTACTGAGTTCTCCGGCCAAATGTTGAACATGAGCCGTTCAATAGGAATCTGGATTTGCTAAATAAATCCTTAGGTTGCAAAACGATATGAAACGTGATAAGTTGTCAACATTCTCCTGATAAATATCTCGACTATTTTTTCCCCACTTACAGATCGATACAGAGCATAGACGCCATTCTGACATGTGTAACAAGCATGACTAATCTGTGGTCATCTAAGTGTACCGTACCATACATCTCATGCGCACTCCCCGCCCCCCCCCCCCCCCCCCCCCAACCCCCACATTTCTGTGTCATTACTCCTCCGTACCCAGAATCATGTCATCAGTGAAAGCAGACGCGTCTAATAAATTCCCCCTAAAGCAATGTCAGAAAGAGACAGCGAATTTGTTTTTAATACAAAGATATCCACACGAAACTTCTGTACAACCATATCGATTCAAAAGAAATGATATCTTACATAATCTTATGATATAATTATGATAACATGAGATTATAGCGTGAAAGCGTATAAGTTACTCTAGCCTCCATCAAAATAGATTCAAGAATGGTGTACATGCTGAACTCCTCCATTCACTCATACGCTGGAATAAGCACATAACAAAACACGAGCATTTACACAAAACCTCAGCAAGTTGCACGCTGGAATGCATACGAGATTAGCTCGCACATTTCCAAAGCCGGGATTTTGTCAACATGTCTTTCTTGGTGCACAGCACTTGAAAGCTCTGGAGGTAACTCTTATTAGCAGGCCTCGGTAAGTGCATGCAAAAATGTGGCGTAGAGCTTGGTTTAAAGAAAATGTTCGTTTTGAGAGTTAACATCCTCAGGAGATGTTTCCCAGTAAAGAAGTTGTACTAAGGTATCGATTAGACAGCTCCGAGTAGAGTTCAGCTTTGGATGGTACAAAAAAAAAACTTCTTTTAAGTCAGGCAAAGTGCACCCGTGGAAAGCGCTGCGAAGACGTCATGAATACATTATCTCTTTTTCACTTTGATGCTACGTAAGAGCTCGCATTCGCTTAGGCCTCATAAAACAGTCATTTGAACCTCAACACGCGCTCGAATGCTTTATGTTACTATACTTTTTTTTAAAATCAACTTGTCAGTGTTGCCTTTGTCGCATGTCAACAACTCGAGTTGAAAACTCAGTGGACGACAAACAAATGTTGCATTCTTGGGACATTCTTATCACTGCTGACAGAAAAAGAGCATTCTTTCAGTTCGAAGGAAGAGTAAGAGCCACTCCTTCACCGACCATTTTTTCTATGGCGTTTTGTGTGTATCTATGCTTGCGTTAACACGCTTGAATGCAAATGTGTGAGGTCATTTGCCTGTGTACTTCTACTTGTGTGTGGGCATCTCATCATTGCTTATGCGAGCATGAATGTGTGTACGATTCATTCCGAGAGAGCCTTTACGTATGCGTGAACAAAAACGAAAATGCGACAGGAATAGACCGAGACGCGTGGGTAGGGGTGGGAAATCAAGGGGGTAAGTCTCCTGTCGGTTGGGGCAAGACTAGATTCACCGCCATCTTCCTACGCGATTGGTTACAGGCCAAATAACTTGAGAAATTGATACTATTTTACTCTGATGAGCCCGTGTGATTTTGTAGTCGGTCGCCTTCCATAACTACAAAGCCTGATATATCTTAAAGCTTCATTATTATCATCGTCATCATCATAATCTTCATCGTCGTCATCGTCAAGGTGATATAATGAAGTGTGGTAGTATGCATTCGCTTTATGTTATTTTTCACAGGCACTGTGTACATGTTCAGAACAGACGGAAAAGTATGCTATTGTGCACTGCTTTCACAATGGACAGACAGACGGACGGAGCTCTACAGGCTTTCAACCTTTGTAGGCAATAAAAGTGCGTTAAACCCATATCACTGATACTGATTAAAATTTCAGCAAGCCAAGAGGTCAGTCTGTTCGCTAATGGCGCGGACAGACGCGTTAAGGCCGTCCTTGACCGACCGAGCGTGATTCGGACGATTCAACATTCGCCCGAACTCGCCTTTCGGGTTCTGGTCCTTTGCAGAGCTTGCAGACATTTATTCGGGGTCATCCGTTCGGTCTCTAGCACAATGCATATCACGTGATGGAACTAATCCGTCCGGAATATTCATAAAGTCACACAAAAGGCTTGTGGGATAGCACTCTGCTACCTGACATACACCGTTAAAGTAGTTCTAAGACTATTTTGCACTAAACTCATACATTACGCTTGTTTGGGCAATAAACAAGCGTTTATTCGATAAAATAAAATATTTGTGTTGAAATGGAAACAAGTTTTGCCATCTGAATGATTTCTGTAAAAAAGTTGAATAAATAGTATCCAGAACGAACAATTATTGGCACAACGCTGTAATGCGAAGAGTCAAGTTTATTACGCATTCATTGCGAGCTGCGCCAGAGTCACTACTGACTCGAGTTCACAGAATGCCGTTCGGCGAGTTTCTTTCCGTCTCTTAACCAAATCTACTTGTTTCTCTCGCGGCACAAGATTTTGTCTCCTCCAGCCAATGAGAAGCGAGCTTCCAGAGCATGCCCTGCGAGCCAGGATTTGGGCCGAATCGTGGCTCGGCGTAGACTCGAAGAGTTGCTCGATGAGCTCGAGTTCGCCCGGTTAAGGTTGAAAACGATTCTGTCCGAGGTTTTGGCTCGGACGAAAACTGTTCGGCTCGTTCGGCGAGCCATCGTTCGATCGGTTCAGAACGGCCTTTAGGTCTATTCCTTTCCCAGGTTTGCAGGAGATAGCATCCATGGATTTGCGCGGCCATCCCTTTCAGCCACTAAACTCTTTGTTTTTGTGCAGTAGATGTTTGAGGTTTACCTTCGTCACTTGTTAAAGTCTCCCGAAGATGTAATTCAAAAGACATAACCACTTTGGGTTGGGGGGGGGGGGGGGGGGGGAAGCATAGAACCACCTTGTCCCCCTACGCAATTGCTAATAGGCAAGAACCTGGTAAATCGAAAACGGACTCACTCTGTCACTGTCTCTAGTGATATTATTGTGTGGTTAAAGGCCTTGCACGGCCTGCAAAGGTCAATAGGCCGCAAACGTCTATCTTCATCGCCATTCAAAGGTGCGTGAAGTTGATACATATGAGTAAGTCTCTAAACGTCGTGGCAAAAACGTTACACAAACCCAGTTTCAAAAAAGTGCTTGAATTGTCACTATTTTGGTATTATTATAAAGACTGACACTTTAACTGTGTGTACCTAACTCAAAAAGATAGTTTATTGAGAAATGTGTGCTTAGGAGCTGTGTAAAGTTCAAAAGTTGGTGTGGTAAACGTGTAACGGTTGACAAAGTAAATGATCACTTTTCTTGCAATAAAAAACAACAAATGAGATGATTTGTGTTTCAAACACACATTAACAGAATGGGTTAACATAAAGAGAAAGAAAATTTTAAGAAAAATAAATAAAAAGGGTAAAAGGTTAAATATTACTTTGTCATCCGTTACACTCGTACAGCTGCAATGTGTTTTTTTCTCTCTTTGTATGTAAAACTTTTATACAGGCAAAATAACACGTACAACTTGAAAAGAAATGTCTTTAATGTTAATGTGGCAAATATCAACCTCATTGGCAAAAGAACTTTGATTTTAGAGCTATTTTTAAAATCCTGTGTCATTCGTTACGCCCGTACCTCCAACAAGCTTTTGATGAGGAATTTGAATTCTGAAGTCAAACAAACAAGCACAAGATTACTTGCTGCACACTGAGGGGAAATCTGCACACACACACACATGCAAACAGTCATAAGACGCAATAAAGTAAAGATGAATCTGATTTAATTGAAAACTGATTCCTCTGATAAGGCAGGAATCTGATTTAATTGAAAACTGATTCCTCTGATAAGGCACCCAGGAAAACACACACTAAGATTTATAACGATGTTTTAGGAACATTGTCTTTTAAGCCATAAATTCCTGGTGGATAAAATTGTACCAAAAAATAGTTATGC
This sequence comes from Theodoxus fluviatilis, assembly GCA_034096865.1. NCBI lineage: Eukaryota > Metazoa > Mollusca > Gastropoda > Cycloneritida > Neritidae > Theodoxus > Theodoxus fluviatilis. The sequence goes on along the minus strand of JAWQFJ010028007.1, from coordinate 174,966 downwards.
ATTACCTGCTATTGATGTAAATGTCCACTTGAGATGACAACGCAGCAACATCTTCAAATTATGCACAGGCAGTCAGGCTGTCATGCAGCTGCTGAAAATAGGTAAGTCTGTCCTCGTCTGGCTACTGGCAGGGTTGTCTGGTCCTCCACGTCTCTAATCCCCAGCATCATGCTCTGAATGTTCCACCTGGTGTGAGAGATCCTTTCCATGCATCCTCCAATTTTGTGATGATTGGGATTATTAGTCCTGAGTTACAATCAATATGAGCCTACAATGAAGTACCGATGATGGCGAGGTTGACTTCGTTTCAGCCAGCATGACAGCTTCGCTATCGATTCTCGCTCTCTGATACCTCATCATTAGCGAGAGGAAAATCACTACTATTATAATCATCATGAAAGGGATCATCACAAAAACACACTGGAGAATTTTGTGATGATTGTGTATCCTGAGTTACATCCAATAGGTTGACTTCGTTTCAGCGAGCGTGACAATGTATCTGCGTTTTGTGACAAACGTCTTGCTCGGCGGTACTGTACTCCATGCACCTTAACGGTGCGCGTGATTCGGGTGTAATCTTAAGCTAAACGACGTTTATTGGCAGTATTACACCCGAATCACGCGGAACACAGAATTTGCGCAGCTGAGTGCGAGCTGGAGGCAAAATCTGGGTCACGTGGCGGCGTCTATTTTCAAGGCTCGTGATTGGCTGAGAGCGGATGCCACAAGCGTAACCAAAAAGAAAACCAAAGGAGAAACATTTAAACACTTACTACGCTTTGGAGTCTGCATGTTGAAAGTTGACAATGGCAGCACAAAATCTGGTCAAAACCGGTTTGTTGCAGTTATAAAGTGCGGATCGAAGAAAAGTCGGAATCACACATTTTTTTGGATAAATTTGAAAAAAAGCAAAACGATCGAAATGACCAAGGATTTTTGCCAAAAACAAAAGTCGGTGGCAGTTGTGAATAAAAGCATTCTAACTTGTTATATTTCACACACTAACTCTTTGTTGCAATACCCAACCGATGGAAAATTTTCAGTGAAAATAATTCTGTGGTTTGCCGGTAGCAATTTTCGGTTTGCAGACTCTGCTGATGACAATGTCTGTTACGCTTGTAATCACGAAGTTTCTGGCGTTCAAAGTCAAAAAATATAAAAATGGAAATCCTGATATCTGGCAAATTATTGAAGACAACACTTTATTTCCTGAAACAACAATTGGGTTTCAATTTAAGAGCGATTCTGTTCCTGTTATTTTAGGTAATGTGAGGCACTGTCCGTCGTGTAACGTTTTGAAGTCTCTGTTTTCCTGAAAATTTTACTTTTAAATCTATTTATTCACTATCGCACAAACAGTAACAATGGAAACTGCATAAAAACTATCTATTTGACCATTTGTGACTTTACACACCTGCAAAAGAAGCATGTAGGTTAATTAGTTATTGGTGTAAATACCATTTTAAAAATGTACCAGTTGGCCATTTGACGTTTAGAGACTCACTCATATGTCAAAAACAAGTTCAAGTTACATCAAACAGCATGCGCTTGTATATATCAGGTGATCCTTAAAGAGAAACGCAAGCAGCAGTTTTCGAGCAAGACTGTGTGAACTAGCACAGCACATAAGCTGAATGTTAGAAACAGAAATGTGCCAATTTGCACTACGTGTCTCGCCGGTTGGATGTCTCTGAAGTTTCCGACAACAGTGAGCGGTAAAATAGACCTGTCAAAAGCACGCAGATATCTCTCATGTTCCAACGCGTAACTCGATCCCAGCTTTGGGCGAAGATAAAGGTGCTCAATGTTTTTGCAACTTTTCAGCCAATACTGAGTGCTCGAAGCGCAACACATTTACCCACTAGTAATTGGGCCACTGGTCAATCCAATACTATCACATCTCCCTGGTGTGCTTCCAACCAGGCTGCGAATGAACACGCAAGAGCTCTCGGCACACATTTCCTACATCACAGATGGATGGAGTTATGGAGTTTTACCGCTTATTGCCTCTGTATGCTATGTAAGGCCATCGACCACGGAAAATCATTAAAGCTAATGAGAACAAGATCAAGCTAAGTAAATATTTTTCTAGTTATTCGCCTCTTATGAATCGCGTAGGGAGACGCAGGTTTTATATAGGCCGAGTGCCGGATGAATCATCTTATTGTAGAGGGTCTTTGCCGTGACTAAGTCCAGTGCGAAGCCGGGCGTCGATTGGTTGTCTAAAATAGCTTTGTCCACCCAGCTATATGATACCAAAGACGCCTTTGATTATACATGTACTATCAACGATCGTATACACGATCTTTGATACTATCATATCAGATGTGCGCACTTTTTCTTTTCCCGTGTTGTTTTTGCTGACTGGCTGTTGAGAAATTCGGCCCCGCGGAAATTTGGACGCAACAGTTTTTCACCCTCAAAGTTTGCAAGACAATCAGTTCCTCTGCATAATATGTCTCAGTCTGATATATAGAAATAGGTCCGTATGCCAACGCAACGCGCAAGGGTACTGTGGTAACCAATCCAGAGATAACCGCTCAAAATGAGTAATGTCACGCGACCAGTGAGCGCCCGGCTTCTTAAAGGATTTAGTCGTGTGTCAGTCTTCCTTGTCTGTCCTACGCGGGGTTTCGACTTTGTATCAAATCCCGCCAATTCATGTCTTTATTCCGTTCCCGGAGACTACCTTGAGTTGTTAATTTGTCCGGCGAAAATATCGAGAGAATCGGGAGGGCTAGGCGTTGCCTACGTTCCTCGCTCATAAGGACACACTCGCCGTGAAGGCGGGAGGCCGAGGTAGCTCTGCCCCTCGATGCTTCCCGTTGCAGAGACCCGGATGAGCCAAAATGGCGGAGACAGCGCGAGTTGGGCTGGTATTCGGAGATCTATAACAGTGCCTGTAATGTGCTTCTCAGGGTCCGAGAATGGAAAAGTGTACGTACACGGAAGTATTTGCTGTTTGAGTGTTCATTAGTACATTTTGAGGAGTAGGTGTATAGGTTATCTCTGGACATACACTGCCGAATAGTTTTTTCCGCTCGCAAACACACAACACCGTACACGTACGCTCTCTGAATTACGTCCCTTGAATTGATTGAAATTAATCGAGCATAACAGTTTCGACAAAATTGTCTAAAGTTGAACTCGGGTTGCTCTTTTGTTTCGTTGAAAAAGTTCCCGTGCCATTCGATATAACACCATGGTGTGTCCTATCAAGTGAAAAACGGATGTGATATCTTTATCGTCAGTTATTTCTTCTATCGGCAACTTCTTCACCGACTCTGGCGCCAGGACGCAGCCATGTTCTTCCGCTTTGTCAGTTGATGATTGGCCGTTTTTTTAAAGCTGTAGGATCGTCTCGCTCGCCCTCGACTAGCCATCGAGGGAGAATCTCGAGATTTTGGGCCTAACAAACGCGCCGAAGGACCGATTAACACTTCCTCGTTGTCATGTTTTACATTCCGTTAGTCATAGTCATAGAGCGAGTTTTCGCGTCAACTAAAGTGACTCGAGTCGAACCGGAGGTCGCAAAAACTCGGTATGGTACGACCGGAGTGACGTCACCGGTTAACCAAAGTTCAACCTTGGCCCCAGCGTACGTTCACTCCAGTTCCAAGATGGCTGCCATGGCGAAGTGAGAAACTTCTGCAAATGTTTTTTCACAAAGTTACGGATTGTCAGAACACAATTGTTGTAAATCACTTAACCTTTCAAAAATTAAGGATACTGGGTTGGATACTGTCTTGGTTTTAATGCATTTTATTTTAGCAGTGATGTTTATTTTGGGAAGAAATGAGGTCAACAGGAGTTTGGGTGTGATTTCTGACAGTCAGCAGGGCAGGGATAAAAACCACGCTCCCCCCCACCCACACCCCCCCGCCCCCCTCCCCAATCGGCCTAAATACATCCCAGCACAGCTTGCTTCTAATTTCATTCAAATTTCAGCCCCAAAACTCAACAGATTGCACAGATTCGTCAATTAATTCTTCACAACAGTAAATTCGCAACACATCAGCCAAGGCTGTCGCCATCTTGTTGCCTGGGTTGCGACTGGACACAACTGAACAGCGGCTGCGCTCGATTTGTGCGCCGGAATCCTGCCGCGGCGGTCTGCCGCCACGTCACCGGCAGTCCCCGTGACGTGAACGGCGATTCGACTGCTTTCGTGTAAATCGAGCGCTTTCGGCTGATCAACATGGCGGCACAATTGTGGTGTTTGCAAGTTACTATAGACAGCGGTAGCGATGATGACTAAATGTGCTGTCTTCTTGGTTTTTGGTAAGGTTTGAGGTTATTGTGTAAATTGAACATTTTCATTACCACTACCTATGCCCTGATAAGTGACTCCTGAGCCTACTGCAGTCACAGACCCTATAAATTATACACTAAGACGGCGCACTCGAGCGATTTTCCTTTACGCAAAGGGAGGTCAGAATGTAGAGTTACGTCCCTTTGCGAGAGAATTGTCAATTCGAACTTAATGCAGGATTTCTCACCGTCAACCACACATCGTGCACACAATAAAGGAAAAAATCGTAATCTACTTCAATTGTCCAGCGGAGATTGCAGCGAGGTGACAAATTAAGGCACACATGAGTCAGCGGAGAACGAATTATCGAATATTTTCAGTGTCGAAGCGTCACAAAACATAAACCCTAGTCTGGTCGTCGCCATCTTGCCTTCTTGGTTCTTCTCGTGCGCCGACGAAAACCTGAGGGCGGACCGGGAGGTGCGCCGAGTGATCAGCCAGTGACGTCACCTGAACAAATCGAGCGCAACGAAAAACCAGCCGGTGCCCTGTAGCGTGGAAAATAGTAACCCGTGGAAAACAGTGACGGAAGTCATCGCAGAGTTATCTGCGAGGGATTTTCTGAAAATTCAACTCTAAAAAGAGACGGCATCCGCCACTCCGCCTGACTGACTTGGCACGCCCGGGGAGTTATGCTAAGATCCGGCCGCGTAAATATATCTGCGTTTTGTGACAAACGTCTTGCTCGGCGGTACTGTACTCCATGCACCTTAACGGTGCGCGTGATTCGGGTGTAATCTTAAGCTAAACGACGTTTATTGGCGCTGGTGAAATGGTCTAAGTCGGAAACATTCGGAACGTCGTTTAGCTTAAGATTACACCCGAATCACGCGCACCGTTAAGGTGCATGGAGTACAGTACCGCCGAGCAAGACGTTTGTCACAAAACGCAGATATATTTACGCGGCCGGATCTTAGCATAACTCCCCGGGCGTGCCAAGTCAGTCAACGGTCGCGTTTTATAAAACCAGACTACAAACAGACTACAGGGAGGTGACTCCCATATTATTTCCGGCAGGGGAGACGGCTTTACACGGGGAAAAACTTTTTTGAACGCTACATCATGTGTTAAACTACACAAATGCACCAAAACCTCGTAAAGCAACTAATGCGTCGTTTGTCGGAATATATTCCATGCGAAGAACAGGTGCAGGAGCGGTAAATTGCATAAAGCACGTCCCTCGCAGATAACTCTGCGATGACTTCCGTCACTGTTTTCCACGGGTTACTATTTTCCACGCTACATGCCCCGTCTCGCGCGCCGTGTAGCGTGGAAAATAGTAACCCGTGGAAAACAGTGACGGAAGTCATCGCAGAGTTATCTGCGAGGGACGTGCTTTATGCAATTTACCGCTCCTGCACCTGTTCTTCGCATGGAATATATTCCGACAAACGACGCATTAGTTGCTTTACGAGGTTTTGGTGCATTTGTGTAGTTTAACACATGATGTAGCGTTCAAAAAAGTTTTTCCCCCTGTAAAGCCGTCTCCCCTGCCGGAAATAATATGGGAGTCACCTCCCTGTAGTCTGTTTGTAGTCTGGTTTTATAAAACGCGACCGTTGACTGACTTGGCACGCCCGGGGAGTTATGCTAAGATCCGGCCGCGTAAATATATCTGCGTTTTGTGACAAACGTCTTTCTCGGCGGTACTGTACTCCATGCACCTTAACGGTGCGCGTGATTCGGGTGTAATCTTAAGCTAAACGACGTTCCGAATGTTTCCGACTTCGACCATTTCAGCAGCGCCAATAAACGTCGTTTAGCTTAAGATTACACCCGAATCACGCGCACCGTTAAGGTGCATGGAGTACAGTACCGCCGAGAAAGACGTTTGTCACAAAACGCAGATATATTTACGCGGCCGGATCTTAGCATAACTCCCCGGGCGTGCCAAGTCAGTCAGGCGGAGTGGCGGGTGCCGTCTCTTTTTAGAGTGGAATTTTCAGAAAATCCCTCGCAGATAACTCTGCGATGACTTCCGTCACTGTTTTCCACGGGTTACTATTTTCCACGCTACACGCCGGCGCACTCCGGCGCACAAATCGAGCGCAGCCAGCGTTTCCGCGAAGAAAATAACCAGACATGCGCAGTGACCCTACCGTAGCTAACCCAGGTTCCTCGCGAAAACTCGCACCAGTAACAGCTAGTGAGACAACACGAAATGTGACGAATGATGGTGGCTGTCAAGACTGCCCGTGCACGTTTACGTTGCAGTGGAATGTAAAAATATTGTCAATGCCAGTACCATTTTCCCTAGAAAAAAAACTCTCTCTATGCGAACACGGCGTATGTTGTCAGCTCAGATGTTTTTCGATTTTCCCACTCGATTTTTGGCTTAGCCGTGAAGTGTTCATCACCAATTTTCCTGTAACTATGCAGCCATTCTTATCAGTTCATCGAGTGGTTCGGTGTCGGCTATGCCTCGAACTTTCATTCTGTTGTTATGTGATGTAAAACAAGACAACGAGGTTATAAATATGTAACAGTCGCTTGCGAAGTTGGACAAGCAATGGGCTGGTCAAATTCTGCGATTAAAAAATCCTCTAGAGACTTTACGAATTCGTTCCTTCCTTCCGTTTTACTTTCACCCTGTGAATACATGCCCTGAACCGCTTCAGCTGTAAAGGGATCTTAGACTGCTGCACGCAAAGTGTGTGAAGGTGCATTGCATATGCAGATTATTACCAGAGAAACGCTATAGGACTACTCAGATTACCGAATGTAAATAAGACATCCGGATGAGGTGACGTACGTGTCGAACTCTTTCGCAAAGTCCTGTTGATACGCTGGTTCTCCTAGCTTGCACCGGGAAGCAGAAATCCACAATATCCGGTGGTCGTTTTTCTAAGAAGCTTTATTCATACATCGGTCGATACACAGCGACAAAATCCATAATCAAGATCACCATAATGACTTCACTCTCGAGACTGGATCTCGGAGGACAAAATCGCTGTTAACTGCGCTCTCACTTGACACTTCGTCGCGCGCTCTTACTTAATTGTCTCCGTATCTTACTTGTTGTAATGGGGAAATAGGTTTTCGGAAGTATCTCACCTGAGAGAGACTTGATTTTGCTGGTGAAGTTGGTAGTCCGACGACTGTTTAGAAATTGAAGTAGAGGGTTTGAAGTGAGTGGATTTTGAGTTCTGCCCCTTGGGTGGTGAACGGTGTTCGCTCTGACGGTGAGTTGTGGTGAGTAGAAATGATCGTGAGTTGGTTGTGAGAGGATGGCGATATAGGAGAGAGCAAGAGGACAGAGATCAGTCTGCCTACTGAGAGGAGAGAGGAGAGATCGATCAGCCTACTGAGTGAGAGGAGAGAGGAGAGATCGGTCCGTTTACTGAGAGGAGAGAGGAGAGATCGGTCCGCCTACTGAGTGAGAGGAGAGGGGAGAGATAGGTCCCCACACAAGAGAGAAGCAGACGAAGAAAAGAGAGAGGCAGACGAACAGAAGAGAGAGGCAGACGAACAGAAGAGAGATCGGCACCGTGCACAAAGCAGAGACGGGCAGAGAGAGAGAGAGAGAGAGAGCGAGAGAGAGCGGGCAGTGTTGGTAAAAGGTTGGTGCGAGATTTTTACACGGGTCAATAGCTTCTTAACTTGTCGAGGGCTGACCTAAGTATTTTATGTTTTTATGTAAAAAGGCTGACCGAAATTTTACTTGTGCTTTTACATTTTTCACGTTGGGAGTTGAGTATGTGAAGAGAGTAGATGTAATTTTATAAGATTGGGGTAATTAGGATGTTGTGTTTTAAGCAAATGTAACATTTTTTCTATACCCTGTTACGAGTATTTTTATGTTGAACGTGTAAGTAACCCGGGACCTATGTTTTATTTCGTTTTGTGGATCCCCGTAACACTTGTGTACGCTCTGGTGTACACCTCACTCTAGGGCACGAAAACCCACAGAAGACTCATTCACTCCTTATGGAGGACTTCTCGTACAACGCATATGTGTTCTCGTGCTCTCACCCCTCCTGTCGTGCGCTCCCTCGCCTTATATACTTTGTACAGTCTTTCTAGAATCACAGAGAATGAAAGCGAGAATACTCTAGTCATTCTGGAAGCTGCAACTAGGCAACGACAAGGTCGAGAAAGCTGGAGCAAGAGCTCGAAACCACCAAGACATTCCAGCACATTCCAGCACCTTCACAACGTACGTCTGCGCTCTAATGTTAATGAATTTAGCCTCACCTTCATCATGGCCTCGCCAAGTACACACAGTCAATCCATACGCGAAAAAGTTCATGCTCTTATCATCTCTGACATCAGCACTATCAGTGTCACGCGACTCAGTTTTCTTTAGGCACGGAGTGTACCCAATGACGACTTTCGACCATTGATTGCTATAAACTTCTAGTCACCACAACCTGCCTCTACCAAAGATTGCATTACTCGTGGTCTTTCTATATCAAAACATCTCAGTAAGTTAAAGTTTTATCGAATCGTTCGGAGTCACCACAACCTGCCTCTACTAAAGATTACATTAATCGAGCTCTTTCTATCAAAACATCTCAGTTAAGTTAAAGTTTTACCGAATCGTTCGGAGTCACCACAACCTGCCTCTACTAAAGATTACATTAATCGAGCTCTTTCTATCAAAACATCTCAGTTAAGTTAAAGTTTTACCGAATCGTTTGGAGTCACCACAACCTGCCTCTACTAAAGATTACATTAATCGAGCTCTTTCTATCAAAACATCTCAGTTAAGTTAAAGTTTTACCGAATCGTTCGGAGTCACCACAACCTGCCTCTACTAAAGATTACATTACTCGTGGTCTTTCTATATCAAAACATCTCAGTAAGCTAAAGTTTTATCGAATCTCTCTGATTCACCACAACCTGCCTCTACCAAAGATTAGGCTACATTAATTGTGGTCTTTCTATCAAAACCTCTCAGTAAGCTAAAGCTTTATCAAATCGTTTTGAGTCACCACAATCTGCCTCTACTACTGTGTAAATAGCCATCAACACTTTTTTCATAGAACCTACTGTGTAAATAGCATCTACACACTTTTCATAGCATTTACTGTGTAAATAACCATTAACACACCTTTCATAGCTTCTACTGTGTAAGTAGCCATTAATACACTTTTTCATAGCAGCTACTGTGTAAATAGTCATCAAAACACTTTTCATAGCACCTACTTTGTAAATAGCCATCAGCACACTTTTCATAGCATCTGCTGTGTAAATAGCCATCAACACACTTTTCATAACATCTGCTGTGTAAATAGTCATCAACATATTTTTTCATAGCATCTATTGTGTAAATAGCCGTCAACACACTTTTTATGGTATTTATTGTGTAAGTATCCACGAACACACTTTATATCGCCATTGATATAATTACAGTGCCATACACACATTACTTTCTTTTCAGCCTTGACACTCAATTATGAACGATTAGTCTATTTTTTCCATTTTGATTCATGATATTATTAATTTAACTTGGTTATGTGTTCCTTTGTCTTCAAACTTGGTTCAAATGCAGACTTAAATGTAGTCTAGTAACCATACTTAGCGTTTTCTAATATTTTGTTTCCTGTTAGCATGTCTTTTATGGTTGAAAAGCAAATTTCAATGTCTTTTTTTCAGGGCGTACTAGTGATTTTGTACTGCACCAACTGCTGCTTGACTGGCTGGCTCTACTTGCACATGCAACTGATCTTCATGGGTTTCCTAACTTGAGCATTTAACTTAACGCGACCTGTTGCTGTCTTGCCTGCCCAGCTTGACTAATGACTTGAGTTTCTGGCTGAAATGGCGGCGTGAATGCCCGACTTGATCTGGCTTGACCAAATAGCTTGAATAAATGGCTTGACTGAATGGCTTGACTAGTTGGCCTGACTGGTGGCTTGACTAGTTGGCCTGATTGGTGGCTTGACTAGTTGGCCTGATTGGTGGCTTGACTAGTTGGCCTGACTGGAGGCTTGACTAATTGGCTTGATAGAGTAGCTCGACTGAGTAGCTTTACTGAATGGCCTGACTGGTAGTTTGTCTGGATGGTCCGACTGGTGACATGAGTGATGACTCGACTAGATGCCTTGAATGGGGATTTGAATGCTGATTTGGCAACCAGTTTCGAATGCTTGCTTGACCTCCTTTCTGTACCAGCTTCATTGATGGCTTGACTGATTGCTTGGGCGGCTTGACTTACTTGACTAAATGTTTGTCTTACTTCACTGACAACTGGGCCGACTGCTGGACTGAGTGGCGTAAATGTTGATATGCACGCCTTTCACTGTGAATTCATACACTGTTTCGTTTGTTCTTGTTAAAGACATTTAACGTCCACGAATAAATCTACGTAGAGATTGAGTCACTCTACCCGTCATTGTATTTAGAGACACTTGACCCCTGATTCTGCTTCATTTCTGTGACATATGAACTGGTCCCAGGGGCGGATCAGTTCTATTTTTATTTTTTTTTTGTTTGGGGGGGGGGGGGGGGGTGTTTCCAAACTTTTTTTTAGGAGGGGGGGGGGGGGGGGTCTCCGGGGGCATGTTCCCCCAGACAATTTTGAAAACCAGGATGCAAAATAGTGCAATCTGGTGCATTCTGATGATGATCATTGCCAGTTTCAGGCAGCAGATTTTGTTACTGAAGAATACCCCCCAAAATTGACTCTCAAAGTAAAACTTTTTTTTGCTGCTGTTTTTTTTTCTTCTTCCGGAAACCCCAGAACCCCCCCACCCCCCCTCCTCCCCTCGTCCGCCCCTGGGTCCTCTGTGTACCTGTCTTCACTGCCATGGAAACGAAAAAGATTTGCACTCATTGTGGTTGTTGCTTGCATACAACAACATCATACACTGCTTCACAGCCAGAAGAGAAAGAAAACTACATGGTGTGTGGATGTGTTATCGAGATACAAAGTCATGCGGAAATGAAAAAAGGTTTTAATGCGTTGTGAATATTTTGCTTTGTGTATGAGTGTGTGTGTGTGTGTGTGTGTGTGTGTGTGTGTGTGTGTGTGTGCGTGCGTACGTGCGTGCGCGCGCGCGTGTTTGTGCATGCGTGCGTGCGTATGTGTATGTGTGTGTGTTTACCGCATTGAGTGTCATGATATGCTGGGATAACTCGGTCCCAAACAGCATAGCAAGATCTTCAGAGGAAATACATTTCCATGGTACAGTTGTTGATTTCTCATGAATGCATGGCATAACACACCTGATCATGATTTCAAAACGTGATGTCGCACAGGACGCAGAAAGTATTTAAAGACAGTTCGAGGTAGGAAAACCTCCGATAACGGATGAGACAATCTCAAATAGGGAATAACGCAAATTTAAGCGGCAAAGCTGCATTAAAGGACTACCACGAAAACCATGCTTGGCTGTAAGCTCTGATTCTTCACAGACACATCTAAGTCAGAATGAAAATCAAAATGTAAAACGAGATGTTGAAGCGAGACATGAATTTCCCGGAACAGCGTATGTCCGATTCAGCAACCGCTTCATTCCCACTGCCCATGTTCACACACACACACACACACACACACACACACACACACACACACACACACACACACACACACACACACACACACACACACACACACTCACACACGCACTTCATGATCGTCATCGCATGATCGCGGGCGTAAAGCAAAACAACTTCAGGTCTTGCACGTGACAATCAAGCCAGCTAACAGCGTTCTTTTACCACTCTAGGCCTACTGCTTTTCGCCATAGACTTCTCCTGAGGGTTGGGGATTTAAAAACATCAACACGTATGCGTTTGGTAAAAGACTGTTTAGTAAGGCAATCGAGAGTTGACTTGCTTTCATTCAAACCAGCAGCTCTAGTTATTTCTGTGATCGGTGGCCTTACATAGCCTTCAAAACCTGATTGCTGATAGGCAGTAAACCTTCATTTATTCATTTATTCATTCACCACAAGCACTCATTGGACAGGATAAATGACCGGGTTGCCTAGTGCTACGGAAAAGTGAGGATTCCTATTGGACAGGATAAATTACCAGGTTGCCTAGTGCTACAGACAAGTGAGGATTCCTATTGGGCAGGATAAATTACCAGGTTGCCTAGTGCTACGGCCCAGTGAGGGTTCCTATTGGACAGGATAAATTACCAGGTTGCCTAGTGCTACGGCCCAGTGAGGGTTCCTATTGGACAGGATAAATTACCAGGTTGCCTAGTGCTACGGCCCAGTGAGGATTCCTATTGGACAGGATAAATTACCGGGTTGCCTAGTGCTACGGCCCAGTGAGGATTCCTATTGGACAGGATAAATTACCAGGTTGCCTAGTGCTACGGCCCAGTGAGGATTCCTATTGGACAGGATAAATTACCATGTTGCCTAGTGCTACGGTCAAGTGAGGATTCCTATTGGACAGGATAAATTACCAGGTTGCCTGATGCTATGACCAAGTGAGGATTCCTAGACGTTTGTCCATAGTGGACGTCGATTGAGGCCAGTGATGTCATAAGAACATTTTTTAGATCAACAATGTTACATTGTCAGTGCGTATTCCATATCTTCCTAAGCTCTGGCCCGAGTTGTGGCGAACTCAGTGACTTTCGCAAACAGCAGCCTTCCACCTCTTAAGTCGATAGCTTCCATTGCTGCAGCCGATAATCGGGCAATGAAATGTCATTGTAACGGATCCAAAAGGTTGATCACACAAAATCAAGCGTTTAACTTGCAGTGTTTATGTGTGTATTCTCGCTTGCATACATTAGAAAATGGCCTAGTTTACATGTGGACTAGCAACAGCTATCAGCAATGAAGAACTGTGGCTGAGAACCAGGCAACAGCCAGTAGAGGAAGACGTCCTTCAGAGACGCTGGCGATGGATAAGCCACACCCTTCGCAAACCTGCTTCCAACATCACCAGGCAAGCCCTCACGTGGAACCCACAAGGGAAGAGGAAGAGAGGGCGACCTAGGAACACCTGGCGCCGTGATCTGGAGACAGAGGCAAAGTAGATGGGAAAGACGTGGGGGCAGCTGGAGAGACTCGCCCAGAACCGAGATGCCTGGAGGGAGCCGATTGGCGGCCTATACCCCAGACGGGGTCACAGGCGGAGGTGAGGTGAGGTAGCAACAGCCAATGACAATCGAGAACTACGATCACGTGGTACTGATAAAACTATCAATAGGTCTATTGTTTTAGTGATTGTCCACAAAACATAATGTAAAAATCATACAATATCAATATTCTCGATGATATATAATGGTAATTAAACTTTTTTCTTATTTAAATCCATTTGTGGCCACCATCGATCGATATTTATTCCTTAAAGAAGACAGACATTTAACTCTTATGTACTAAAAGCGAGTGGTCTCGTTTTCGTATACTCGAAAGATGGTGGACATTTATCTTTTAGTTTGTCCTTCGGTGAACCCGTCTCATGCCATAGGCTGCAGGCCAATCAACAGGCACTCTGTGTGTGTAATAGTTACGGTCATCCCTGCATTAGTGAGCAAGGTTACAAGAAAGGTCTGCAGTATCATTGGTTACCAGAGTTCTGAATTTACTTGTCCCAAAAGGGATTTGTCACCCATAGCCAAACTATGGCTTATTTGCAAGAGAGATTTGGACCTACAGAAGGCGATTCAGATCTGCAAGGCACAAGAGGCACATCAAACCACCAGACAGACTGAACCTGTTAAGGTGCTAACTTTGACGGTCACTCTGAACAACATTGATGCTTCAGTTCACATCAGACTTTAATTTGAAGTTCTCTGGCAAGAAATAAAAGAGTCAGTGCACATTTGGGTGATGCTTAATATGGACTAAGAAGTTCAGGTTATTTAATGTTTCATTTTATTGTGTTTGTTTATAAAAGTTTAGAAGGGGGGATATGATGTAATACGACCCTAGGCGGCGTAGCAATACAAGTCGTCTCCCCATCATAGCTGCATTCATGTGTTGCTGAGTGGTGTCCCTCCTTCCTTGTCGAGCCTCCTACATTTAGGCCATCCACACAAGCACAGAACACAACATTCATCTTCCCTGATCGTTCCCGGTCGTGCACTCAAATCCACACAAATCATCACAGAAAAGTCGTTACACTTAGTTCGCAGTTCCATCATGCAATCTTCTGAACCGAAAATGCCATTCTTCTCCTCGCTTTGATTGTAGTACGTTTGTTTGAGGAGTGGGGGATGGGGGTGGGGGTGGGGGGAAGTAAGCACCACTAAGTGTGTGTAAGCAGCCAGCCATCTTGAGCACCACAATATTATCGCAATCAACTGAGACATGTTGGACACGATCTGAAACAGAGTCGTGTACAAAGCAAAATGCTCCTCGATCCAGACTCTCTACCAAACTCGGGTATTTTCAGCGTAGGTGAAACAATACATCTGTAGTTAGGTAGGAGACAAACACCTTCAAACTTCTCATCAATAAACGTTTCCATCAGTGAAATTGTTAAAACATAAGACAGAAAATCAGGGTCCTCAAAGTTCGGGTGGTGGGGATGGGGTGTGTGTGTGTGTGTGTGTGTGTGTGTGTGTGTGTGTGCGTGTGTGTGTGTGTGTGTGTGTGTGTGTGTGTGTGTGTGTGTGTGTGTGTGCGTGTGTGTGTGTGTGTGTGTGTACGTGTGTGTGGAGTCTTCAACATTCCAAGTGAGAAATTTCTGATTACCTTCTCCTGCAGGCCCTGCTGTCTCTTCCTCACTCACTCCTGGATCTCGGCCTCCTCCCTAGCTTGCACTCTCCCCCTTCCCGTTGCACTCGTGCCTGCCTGCGACCGAGTGAACGGCCTGTTCTGCTGATCACGAGTTCCGATGTGACAGGCTGCTCTAACAGGGTCAGCACGCCATTCTTGAAGTAGCCACTTAACTAAGCCTCCCCTCAGCTCGAACCTCAGCTCGAAGATGGAATCGTAGCTGTTCCCTCTGCTCCTGTGTAAGGTCGTCGACACTCCAACCTCCAACGCTGCTGCACTTGAACTGTGACCTGGCATGCAGAATGGCTATTTTGCCGCCGTCTAAGTGGGCAGACGATGAGAGGCCTACGGCTGTGGGGGCTTGCTGACTGTGTGCCTGGATCTCACTTCCCTGCTCTGGGGACGATCCGGGAGCAATGTAGTTTCGCTTGCTGCCTTCGTAACTTTCCTTTCCGTGTTCTGCTACATCATACAGGATGATATTGCCCCGCTTGTCTCTGATTCCCTGGTCTTCGAGCCTTTTCTGCACCTCTAGCACGTCGTCTTCAATCCGTTCCTATCCACTTCTCAGATCTACTAGGAAACCTTTCCGTGTCCTCGTCTTCTCTCCAACGATATCTTTCTTAAGCAAATCAATCTCCCTGATCACATCATCTCGTACTCTCTTAATTTCTGGCAGTACCATTTCAATCATGCAACTCCGAATCTCTTCTAATACACATGCACGTATCTTAGGTTCTGGTTTCATCCCCAGGTCTCGTATATTTCTTTTGAAAGTCCTGCTCAGTAGCAGGAGGCCAGACATACTTATTTCAGTCATAGGGAGTCGTGCCCAAAACGGATTAACCCTACCGGTACATGAACCATGCATTCCACGAAAGTTCAGCAAGGGAGCAATGAAACCCTCCATGCAGTTTGATTCCAGAATCGCTCAGGGAACCCTCCCCTCAGCATAGACTGCACACACACACACACACACACACACACACAGAGAGAGAGAGAGAGAGAGAGAGAGAGAGAGAGAGAGAGAGAGAGAGAGAGAGAGAGAGAGAGAGAGAACGAACTTTATTTTACAAGGGTAGTGAATTAGGCAGTAGTGCCTTTGTTACATTCAGCCCTTGAGGCAAAATATTCAAATGTGGTAAGAGAGAGAGAGAGAGAGAGAGAGAGAGAGAGAGAGAGAGAGAGAGAGAGAGAGAGAGAGGTGGGGGGGGGACTGGGGAATGGGGGAGGAAGGGGAGAGAGAATGAGAGTAAGAGGGTGGGTGGGTTGGAGAGAGAGGGTGGGGGAGAGGTGGGGGGGGGGGGGGAGGGAGGGAGGGGGGAGGGAGGGAGGGAGGAGAGAAAGAGAGAGAGAGAGAGAGAGAGAGAGAGAGAGAGAGAGAGAGAGAGAGAGAGAGAGAGTCAGTACAATTATCGCAAGAATTATACATGTGCAATTTCTTAAACATACTAAAATGGGTAGATAGTGTACCAGAGAAGCAAAATTTAAATATGGAACTTGAAGTGACTACAATGACATATACATAAAAAACAATTTTCTAAACATCCAAATGTTGAAAACAAATACATACATGTAGGCCAGAGAGAGAGAGAGAGAGAGAGAGAGAGAGAGAGAGAGAGAGAGAGAGAGAGAGAGAGAGAGAGAGAGAGAGAGAGAGAGAGAGAGAGAGGAGAGAGAGAGAGAGAGAGAGAGAGAGAGAAAGAGAGAGAGAGAGAGAGAGAGAGAGAGAGAGAGAGAGAGAGAGAGAGAGAGAAAGAGAGAGAGAGAGAGAGAGAGAGAGAGAGAGAGAGAGAGAGAGAGAGAGAGAGAGAGAGAGAGAGAGAGAGAGAGAGAGAGAGAGAGAGAGAGAGAGCAACAATCGACGAAGAGTACGGCGCGCCAAGAGATGGGTCCAGATGTTCCATTCTATAAACCGACTGTTGTGATGAGAACGTAGCTTCATCCAAGAAGAGATCACTCAAACAAAGAGCCATAGGCGCTGCTAGTATGTCGACTCTCACGTATGGCAAGTAGTCATGCTTTCACTGAGTACGGTTTTACAAAAAGCTCAGTCAAATAGCCAAAAATTGTCAACAAAGTTAACAAAACTTACAAAGGCGTGTTCGTCAATTCAAGATCAGTCAAAAGGTCACATGTACAGGTCCGATCCGAGCTTTATCTCGAACTTTCTCACAAAACACCGTGAGCCATTGACGTCTGACCACGTACAACCGTACAATCTGATGACAAAACTCGCTCCTGCAAGTGAAACATATGGAATGGATACTGCACTGTGCAATGTTGTTTGGAATGGCTCAGGTGTTTTACTATAGTGAAGCAGGAGGAAATGATACTGCACTACATCTTAGTACCCTTTCCAGGAGCTACGAGCACTTTACAAAGCTTTATAGCCCTCTGGGGAATATCTCAGCAAAAGATGTGGGTGCAAATACGTTAGTAGGGAGCTGAGTGGAAAGAGCGATCGAACGATGTGAGAATAATGGAAAGCCACAGGGAACTGGTAAGCACTTAAAGTATACTTACTTTCCTGTGTGGACCTCCAATGATTTCTCCTGAGCCAAAATAATTGGAGAAAAGTGCAAATCATCTGTATTAGGCATGCAATAGTCCATGAACGTAAAATAGGAAAAATAAAGAGATTATTTCTGGGCCCTTCGTGTGACTTAGCCTACATATAAAATATAACGACCAGCCATGTTACGAGACAATTTAAGATTTGAGAACGTATGAGGACAAGAAATAAAAATGCCGATACATATACATAGACTGCATGGGTCACAGGAACATATAATCAAATACATTTGAATTAAGGCACTCATCCGGACAATTTTCCTGCAAAAGCCTTTCATGCATTTGTCTTACTCTCAATAAGTATTGCATCGTTCGAGCAGCATGTCCGTTTCATAATGAAATAATGATGATGAAGAGAAGAAGGCATTGATCTTGTCTTCTTATATAATCTTGCGAAGAGAGGTGCAACAGCAATCGTTCAGGGTTTATCGATCAGGTCGTATAGTGAAATGAGGAAAAGTTGCTGTTAAAACGTGTCAGCTCACTCCATTTACAGTCGCTCTCGCTTTCCCCACTAATATGCAAGCACTGTTAGTCGAGGGCAGAGTGGTTTCCGCTTTTGTTTTATCTTCGGGTGAAAACTAGCTGTTGTCACCACCACACCACTACAACTTCACAAGCGTTACCATGCATAATCGTCGTCGTCGTTATTAATGTCGTCTTATAGTGGTTTACCTTAGTTGTCTACATTACTTACGTCCACACTGTCCAATCAATATGGAAATTTAAACGAACCAAAATGTATACTTGGTGTACGGTTACTACAAGTTCAGGAGTGTGAACTGCAGTTTTGTAATGAAAATAATCACTTCCGCAATCCCCACCACTAGCTAGGGTGAGATAACTCTGGTTTCTACAAATGAGCTCGGGATAGGAGTTATCAAAAAGTAATACTTTTCTGTGCAGATAGGCGCTACCATCTGTTTTAATGAACTAATATGACAAATTAGACTAAATAAACACAGCACGTGTGTCCGCAGAACATCCTAAGATCAGGACGTAGGGTATCGACACAGTGTTGTAGTTGTAGCAAAGAATGTTTACTTACATAGGTAGGATCACGTGCCGCATATTTTGTCGGTGAAGCGTCATGTGTCATGATAGTCATGACTTCAGCCAGAGGGCGTATCGTCAGCTGATGTCAACATTCACACGAGAGGCTGACCCTCGACCTCCAGTCTTTTCTGAAGTCTGTTAGAACAAGTAATCAGAGCCCGCTCATGGTAATCTTGCAATAGCCACCAAGGACTGCAACTAAGCGGGAAAAGGTGCATCAGGTATTCGATGAAAAGATTGTCTTGCGCCTGTGTAGTAATCTAGAGAGCCTCAGTCAGTGTTGATGCTGCTAGGCTTACAGTTACACCCATTTAAAACAGCTCTTTTTACACTACGACTATACTGTGTATTTTGTTCACACGACTCGACCAGACTAACGGGGATAGAGTTTGGTCTCATAATTGCTTGTAATGTATATAATCATACGTGATTCTAGTCTTTGTTATGTATCCCGGCTCACTTATTCGTGTGTGCTCCCGCGAATGGAAAATTTGGGAGCCTGATGCATATGTCAGAAATAACGATCAGTGAAAGTAATAACGTTTGAGATATTCTTTTTGATAAGAGTAAGGTTGATTTGGGCAGATTTCTGTATGTTGCTAAGAGCACACTAATTTGTTTTTAGCAACTCCAACGCAAGCTTACCAGTCCTCGTACCTCTTCATTCCTCGGGCATACAGTACACACTGTGGGATTAAGAGGAGGGGCAGTTCAGTGGAAATGTAATGGTGATATATTCTACTGTGTATGTGCTTGAAGCTCTCATTACCATGTGGAGATTTCAGTTATTCACAGGATGATATTAATTTCAATTCAATTTAATTAGGGTCATCATGGGAGAAACTTTCCTAGGAAACATTAGAATAAGACAAGAAGATAATGATAGCATGATGTACTGATTATCTTTCAGTAAAAGGTCAAGGTATTCATTAAGATAATTTCACTGCTATCAAGCTAACAGGCCAGTCATTTTTCTGACCATTACTATTAGTCATCAGACAACACTCAGGGCAGTAAGACTGCTGCACTCATGGTCTTCTGTTACTTTGTCAGCCCCTGTCAGTGTGTGCCACTGCATTGTCCACATTTGTACCCACAGGCATACCAGATGAGGGTGGAGTTTGTTGGTGAGGGGACTGCCATGAAAGTTTGAGCTGTGAAGGAGCAACCTTAGTCATGAAAGATGAGACCAAAACACCACTGCTGACGGGAGAGCAGACTCACTCAGTCCAGTATGCCTCCACCAATGAACTTGACTCTGAAGATGGCAGGGTGGTCAAAGACTTGGACCCCAAAGTGGATGTGGACCCTGTGCCTCAGCGAGAGCTGCACGTCTACAAGAGACGATTCTACATCATCATCCTCTTCAGCTCCTTTTCAGCGTGTCAGAATGGCATCTGGAACACATTTGGTCCCATCTCTGCTGTTGTGGAGGACATATTTGGTTGGGATGACACCATCATCTTCCTCTTTGCCAACTACGGACCCATTGCCTACATTGTGTCTTCCATTGCTTTCTCCTGGCTCATGCAGAGGAAAGGTATGTGTGAAATGTGTTTGCGTTGAATGTGTTTGTATTGAGCATGTATCTGTATTTTGTGTGTTCGCTTAATGTGGTGTGTGTGTGTGTGTGTGTGTGTGTGTGTGTATTCGCCCCTTCATTATGCATGTGCAAAGTATGCCTATGTGTGGCTTGATTATGTTTGCATGGAGTGTGCTGGCATGTCATGGTGTTGTATGAGGGGTATGCTTGTGCATATCTTGGTTTTGTGTGTGCGCGCACGTGTGTGTGTGTGTGTGTGTGTGTGTGTGTGTGTGTGTGTGTGTGTGTGTGTGTGTGTGTGAAGTTTGCCTTTGGATGCTTTGATTCTGTGTGCATGGATTGTGCCTGTGACATCTTGTGTGGATGGTCAATGGAGCATGGCTGTGTGTTCCCTGATTCTGTGTGCTTGGCGTATATTTGTGGATGTGTTAGTTGTGTGTTGGAAATGTTTGTGTTTATTGAGTTTGTTTTTCTTTGTGGATCATGCCTTTTTACCTTAATTGTTTGAATTGAATGTGCCATGTGTGTTTTGTGTAGATGTGTATGCTCTTACTTGAATAATCCTTGGTTAACCATGTCAATACTTGTATCTGTGTTGTGTTTGTTCTACATGGTGTTTGCCTAAATGATGAGTCATTCTGTGTGACATCTGCCTGTATGGAGATTTGTCTCTGATGCTTCCCTTTTGTCTGTGTGATCAATACAGTGGAACACACTTATGATGAGCATGCTTGATGTCTGTGTGATACAGTGGAACACACTTATGATGAGCATGCTTGAAAGGAATTCTTGGAAATAATGAGCACTTTCTCTCTGTAAACTCTTTTGCTTGCAAAACACACACATACACAGACACAGACACACACACACACACACACACACACACACACACACACACACACACACACACACACACACACACACACACACACACACACACACCACACACACAATGCCTGATAAAGCAAACTCTTTGAAGTGTCTAAAAACCTTTTTTCTTCTTTATTAACAACTGATATAATGAACAGTGATGCCCAGCAAACTGAAGCCATAGTCACAGGAAGGGAGAGAGAAAGAGGTAGGCTGGTAGTGTGGTCAAAGGGGAGACAACCTTTGTGCATGTGGTCAACAGTGTAGACAATGCTGAAACACATGTACTCTGTGCATGGAACTCTGCCTCACAAACAATGGGACAAAGAAGGCTGGCAGGCTTCCTCTTGATAAAGCTGGGTGCAGAAGCTGTGTTCCTGAAAATAATGGCCTCTTCCTGACTCTAAAGAGTCATGTATCTGATATCATTTACATGCAGATCTATTATTTTCTATTTTCAGTCGTGATTTACTCATCTGCATGTTTTCTGCAGAGTTTTGAATGTTTTCTAGTGGAACATGACTTAATTATAACGTGTTTGATTATATGTGTATGCTTTCAAGTACATGTATTATATTGATCCGTTACTGGTGGCTTGTATTGAAATATGTGGCTGATGGATATACAGAACTGCTGTTATGAAATATTAAATATTTTTGTCCAGGCTTGTTTGTTATATCAGTGTTCTACTGTGCCTTGTTTTGTTCCATATCTCCCAGTGTGATTCCTTAATTTCTGGGGTCTGTCTTTTTGTCTTTTTTTTCATGTGAGACATGACTGTCTTGTTTTGCCTTTTCCTTGTCTGTGTTGATCTGCTCATGTGGTTACTTAAATCTTGTCTGTGTTGATCTGCCCATGTGGTTACTTAAATCTTGTCTAGGGGGTATCTGCCAGCCTTTGTCATAGACTGTTCTTTCATCATGAAGTCTGCCACCTTGTGTAGTTGCACGTCATACTTCCACACAGTGTGTGCCTGTCTTGTTTCTGTCGCGATGATAGTATCAAAGGCTGTTTGCAGACTTTTTTTTCAAGGATGAGACCGCCCTGGCAGTGAAGTCAAAGTCTGTCAAAGCGATGCTTGTGGTGTTGCAGGGATGAGGTGGAGTGTGATCATCAGCGCGGGACTGTTGGCTGTTGGAGCCGCACTTCGTTGCATCACCTCCTCCTCACCCTGGGTGACAGTGTAAGTAGTGAGAAAGGGCTGACTGGCTGGCTGTGGTGCTTAATGCGTAAAGCCCAGCAAAACTAAATGCTGCCCTTGCTGCCATCCCTGCTTTCTCCTTGCTGCCTAACAAAGTTGAGGGGCAGCTCTCCAGTTTCCACAGGTAACTGGACCAACCCTGTTTTTTCCTGCTGACCCAAAACTTTTTTAAATCTGGGGGTGGGGATGGGATGTGTGTGTGTGTGTGTGTGTGTGTGTGTGTGTGTGTGTGTGTGTGTGTGTGTGTGTGTGTGTGTGTGTGTGTGTGTGTGTGTGAAAAAGAGAAGAGAAAGAGAGAGGGAGAAAAAAGAGAAGGTAATAAACAAACTACATGCTGTCCCATCTTCATTATGAGCATTATAGTATTTAAGTAAAAATTACATTGTCAGTGACAGAGAAATGTATTCATGACATTTCTTAAAACACAAACACATACACACACTCAAATGGTTGCAGTCTCATCATGGACTCCTAATTTTATTTTAAATAAGTAGCCTTCCCACTTACTCAATTTTTGTGTGTGGCCTTGTAATGGTAACCACAACAATTTTTGTGTGTTGCAGGTTTTCCCACATAGCCCAGATTTTGAATGGCCTAGCAGGACCTGTGGCCATGGCTGGACCACCGGTCATCTCCTCCATCTGGTTCCCTGCAGGACAGAGGACCACCGCCACGGGTTTCTCAATCTTCCTCAGTGTGAGCGGCCTGGCTGCCTCCTTCATCATGGGTGAGTAAGACTGGCAGCCTGGCTGTCCTTTAGTCCAGTCTGACTGTCAGTCTGTTTTGTTCTTAGCAGTGAAAGGTAGGAATTTTTTTTAAGATAGGATTTTTCTACTTCTGAAACCTCTTTTGAGATGCTCTAGTCCAGTTACAAAGATACTTGATTACAGTTGATGGCAGCCAGAGATTGCTGCATTTGAGTTGAGTGGATCCTGGAGTTGCATCTTTGGGCAATGAGATTATTTACTTTCCATCTCCCATCCCAGGAGAAAAAACCATGTACCTGTGAGGGCAGGAAGGCACACTGTGTTGCAGTAACTCTTGATGCTGCTGAAGGCCTGCACTGCCTTGGGATGCCTCCTGGGGAGTGGAGATGGTGCTGTTATATCACTGTGTGCATCCAATCTGTCAGTCATTTTTTTTTCATCGGGTGCCAGTAAAGGATTAATCCAGTGGCCCAGTGATCAGGAGGTAAATTGTAAAATGGCAGGAGCCCCGGACGTGGGTGGTGAGTTGCTTCACAAAACCACGACTATTTAAACAAAACAAGGATCACATGGAAGCAAAGGAATCCCAGGGTTAATGATGGATCAAACATTTTGGATTATTTGTTCTCTAGTTTTTCTACATACCTACCCACCCACCTACCCACCCACCCACCCACCCACCCACCCACCCACCCACCCACCTACCTACCTACCTACCTACCTACCTACCTACCTACCTACCTACCTACCTACCTACCTACCTACCTACCTACCTACCTACCTACCTACCTACCTACCTACCTACCTACCCACCCACCCACCCACCCACCCACCCACCCACCCACCCACCCACCTACCTACCTACCTAGCTACCTACCTACCTACCTACCTATCTGCCTACCTGCCGACCCACCTACCTACCTACCTACGTGCCTGCCTACCTACCCGCCTGCCTACCTGCCTACCTGCCCACCCACCTACCTACCTACGCGCCTGCCTACCTACATACCTGCCTGCCTGCCTGCCTGCTTGCCTACATACCTACATACATACCTACCTACCTGCATACCTACCTGCCTGCCTACCTACCCACCTACCTACCTGCCTACCTGCATACCTACCACCCTTAACCATTTACCTTTGTGTGCTTCAGGTCCCTATCTGGTGCCGGAGAGGAACTCAACGGCTGCCAACCCTACCAATCTCTCCAGGCAGGCTTTGTACTTGTGCATTTGTCTGTTGGCCTTGTGTGTACCACTGCCAGTTGAAGAGGGGGGAAGTTGTACATGAAAATAATATGATACATGACTGCTTAGACAGAATGGATCTACATAAATTTTGTCTCGGGTACCTGGTTGTCTTTAGCCATGATGACTCGGACATAATTTTCCTGAGGATCTTCCCATCAAAGTTTTTCATTTTCTGGCAGTTTGGAAAAGAGGTTAGTCATTGATTTGTTCATTAAGTACTTGGGAACCTTTAGATGAAACAAAAACTATATTATCAGGTTTATCCATTATTTCATTGAAAGCTTGATATTTACCACCATCCGTTTTGTATGAATATATTTATTTACTTTCTCATTAACCCTCTACGTGTGGAACTGCTGCAAGAGGTTGATGAATTCACATTTTGTTTAGGACTTGTCTTTATGCTTTTCCATTCATTCATTCATTCATTCATTCATTCATTCATTCATTCATTCATTCATTCATTCATTCATTCATTCATTCATTCTTCATTCATTCATTCATTCATTCTTCATTCATTCATTCATTCTTCATTCATTCATTCATTCATTCATTCTTTATTCTTCATTCATTCATTCATTCATTCATTCATTCTTCATTCATTCATTCATTCTTCATTTATTCATTCATTCATTTGTTCATCCATTCATTCATTCATTTTGTTTGGTCATTTTTCCATTCCTTTTGTGTGTTTATTTGATTAGTTATGATTTTGATAAAATTTACTCCCTTGAGTTGATGGTCAGAGAGTTAACGAAGGTTGACAATCATTCTTGCAGCTTGGGTGATATCTACCTCACTTCATTCCAAAATGGATCGGGTATGTAAACAAGTTTTTCCTTTGGCAAAGATGGCTTGTCTCAGCATTCATGGAGTGAAATAATATTAGTGTATCTATCAGTGTGTGGAAGGAAACAAAAATGTGTAAGGTGTTATGGTAACCTGATCAACCCTATTTTTTCCTGCCAACCCTAAACCTTTTTTCTGTCATGGGGAAAGAATAGAAAAAAAAGTGAGAGAGAGAAACTGAAGGTAAACAACACATTGCTTGCTGTCCCTTCTTCCCGATGAGCACTGTAATGTTTTATAAGGCTTGGAGTTCAAACCAAAAATGACTGTTTGGCTAATGCTGTACAAATATTGTCCCACCCCCCCCCCCCCCCCCCCCCCCCCAAAAAAAAAAAAAAGAAAAAAAAAAAGCATGATGCCAATACACTGTATATCATTTCAATATGTCTTTTCAGACAGTGACATCAGTGCAGAGAAGGCAGACTTCATGATCTACATGTACATAGGTAAGTGCAGTAGATAGTTGATTTGTGGAGAAATGGGCGTGTTTGTTTGGCCCAAAATCTCGAGAGAATTGCAAGGGCGAGGCGTTGCCTACGTTCCTCGCTCATAAGGACGCACTCGCCTTGAAGGTGGGAAACTGAGAGAGGTCCGGAGCTCTCTCAATTGGTGTGTTCTATGAAGTGAAAAACTGATGTGATATCTAAATCGTCGGTTATTTCGTCTATCAGCAACTTCTTCACCGACTCTGGCGCCAGAACGCAGCCATGTTCTTCCGCCTTGCGAGATGATTGGTCGTTTTTCTAGCTGTAGAAGAGTCTCACTCGCCTTCGACTAGCCATTCAGGGAGAATCGCGAGATTTTGGGCCAAACAAACGCGCCCAAAGACTCCAAAGGAAATTGAATTCTTGAGTGACACTTCTGAAATGACGTGTCTTCCCATCTGCTGTTTGATCATTGGTGAGTTTTCAACTCTTTACTGCCCATGTCATGTAGAATTTGCTGTGGAATTTGCTGTGGAATTTGAATGAGGAGTCGTCAGTTATTCCTTCTTGTAATATATTTTGAAAGACAAAGTTAATATATTCAATTTAACTTTTGAGCCCCTTTTCCCCCCAACAGAAGTCCTGAAGAATAATAATCACCATTGTTTTTCTGGAGGAAATATTAATTTGAAATATTTTGATCCAATTCCCAAGAAGGCAGGATTCGCACATTTGCACCCCCCTGTGGGTTGGGGGGTTAAAATTGACTTACCGTGTCTCCCTACATGATTCGAAAGACACAAATAAATAGGGACATCGTGACTTCCTTTGTGCTTACTCTATACTATTCTAGTAATTTTTATGCTTAATGGCCTTACAGTTACATAGCCTACAATGGCTGATAGGCCGTAAAACTCCATCCATCCATCCATCCATCCATCCATCCATCCATCCATCCATCCATCCATCCATCCATCCATCCATCCATCCATCCATCCATCCATCCACCCACCCACCCACCCACCCACCCATCCACCCACCCACCCATCCACCCACCCACCCACACATCCACCCACCCACCCATCCACCCATCCATCCACCCACCCATCCACCCACCCACCCACCCACCCACCCATCCACTCACCCACCCATCCATCCACCCATCCACCCACCCATCCATCCATCCACCCACCCATCCATCCATCCCACATTTGCGTCGCTTGGTGACATGCGTCATGCTTGCTGTGTTGCAGCTGCTGCCGCTGCAGGTGTAGTCTTCTTGCTCATCCTTATCTACTTCCCTGACAAGCCTCCACAGTCTCCCAGCATGTCAGCTGCCTTAGAGCGAGACTCCTTCTGGCAGGGTCTGCGGAACCTCTTCAGGTACCAGCAGGCTGGCATTTCGTTGGCTGAAGATGTGGACGAGAGATTTGTCCATATTGAGTGTGAAAAATAGCTAAGATGTGAAGTGTGTGTGAGCATATGTGTGTGTGTGTATGTGTGTGTGTGTGTGTGTGTGTGTGTGTGTGCATGTGTGTGTGTGTGCATGTGTGTGTGTGTGTTTTAGGAAGCCTTTACACTTGCATATTAGCTTTGTGTATGGAGTGAGTTGACTGCATCGTGTGTTGTGTATGTTACAGGAAGATCCCTTTCTGGCAGATAGGCTTTGTGTATGGCGTGACACAGGGAGTCCTCGGCTGCTGGAGCGGACTGCTGGATGTCAACCTCAAACCTCACAACATAGACCAGGTCAGAGCAGACTGCTTTTCTATGCAAATGACCAGGTCTAGGCAGGGCACATTCCTATGTAATGACTTGACAAGCTTTCCACAGAGGATAGGATGTTAATAGGTGATTAAAAAAAGACTCAGAGATGAGTGTTCACTGGAAGCATTCAACAGGATAGGTTCAAGTCTGAAAAAAGCTTTGTGCTTCAAAAGCACTTGCTGCCATCACTTCTCTAGAAACATTTTGATAGTTTCTGATGATACTCTACCCTTTGGAGAACATGGCTCACATCAATGATCCACAGCTACTGAAGATTTTTTTTTATGTAGAAAAAACTCTTATGTAAACTAAAGGTGTTGGGTTGCTAAGAATGTTTGCCCAAATGTTATCTGTTTTTCCCAGGAATTTAGAACAGGGTTAAAATACATGCACTGAAGGATCCTTAGAGAGTGTTAATGTTCGTAGTTGTAGTTTTACCACTGCAGAGTGGTTGTGTTTGTGTTTCAGAATGAGGCGGGATGGATAGGGTTCTATGCAACCATGGGTTCCTGTGTGGGAGGCCTTTTCATGTCCAGGTTGGTGATTGCTCCCTCTTGACTATACAGTAAACAATGAAAGGTTGAGGAGGCTCCTGTTAAGATTATTTCCCACCCACTCCCTTTTTTTTTTTTGGGGGGGGGGGGGGGGGGTGGGTGGGTGATTCATCATAGATGTTGAAACAACACTCACACAGTCACACAGAGAGGAAGGTGAGTCATAGATGTTCACCTCGTACATCTTGGCAGCCCCATATCCAGTAGTCTCCCCTCCTGCAGGAGTGCATAGTCAGCTCCTCAAACTCTGCTTGCCTATTGAAACTCTGCCATTTGACAGGCGGATTTGGGCAAGCAAGCTTTGGTGTTTGATCATGTGCGAGGCGCAGTGTGGTGGCTCAATCCCTGCGATGGGAGAAATCTGGTTTATTAATACATGTATCTCTCCTGACCAGTCCTTGCTACTCTGCCTGACTGATAACAAATAGAACACCCTGTACAGAGAACGAGGAAGAGACCCTTAGAAGGTAAACATAGAGTTAATTAGCAAAACATTTTGAGTGGATTATACTGGACACAGTGAATTTTGGATGAGGAAACATGGTTAGGTGTACACACATACACACACACACACACGCACACATGCACAGAGGCTCACATTCTCTGAATCTTTTATGAGCATTTGCCAGTAGATTACAGGATCTTTTCCCTCTTCATTTTCTGAAATGTGTATCAATGAGGGACGCTGTTTTTGTGCAGGTTTTCGGACTACTTTGTGCGCTACATGAAGTGGATCACACTGGGACTGTACATTCTGGGTCTCCTTTCCTTTGGATGGTTCACACTCATCCTGGTTGATGTGCTGCCCTCCTCCACAGGTAGGGTCAGAAATGCATCAGTAGTGTGCGGCTGTGTGTGGCTGTGTGTGGCTGTGTATTGCTGTGTGGCTCTGTGTGGCTCTGTGTGGCTTTGTGGCTCTGTGTGGCTCTGTGTGGCTCTGTGTGGCTCTGTAGCTCTGTGTGACTCTGTAGCTCTGTGTGGCTCTGCATGGCTGTGTGGCTCTGTGGTCAAGTGGTTAGCTTGCTTGGCTTACAGTCACTTGCGGCTAGTGGGTTTGGTGTTCAAAACTGAATGGGTCCTAGATATGCATCCTTGAGCAAGGTGCTTTTCTCGCATTGCTTCTGCCCAACCAGGAGTAAAAGAGGTACCCATGAGGGCTGAGCTGAAAAATTGTGAAAGCTAATTTTGGTGCGTTCATCTGCAGCTTGGTTGCATGCTACCCGGAGAGTTGAGATGGTGTTGGAGTGATAAAAAAGTAGCCCGATGACCAGGGGGTAAATGTGTGCGGTTTGGGCACCCATCAATGGGTAAAAAGGTGCAATATAAAAAAGATCACCTTTACTAGTGAAAAACGCTGCAAATACCAAATCAGTAGGACTGTAAAATCCAGGCAGACTTGCCAAAGCAGTTTAATAGGAAGCATGGGATTGGCCGATGGGCTGCAGTGCCTGTCTGCAATAGATCCTGGTTTGTTTGTTTTTTGAATAGTTGACAGCAGTAGGAAGGAAGTAATTCATGGTTGATTTGGGCAGAAACATTCTCAGACACATGTGACAGTGACATTTGAAATACTTTTCATTGTGACTTTAGCTTGGAGACTGTCTAGTGACAGTATGCAGTGGTGTCTTATGTGACTAATATTTGACATGCCTTTTCTGGTGGCTTGAGTTTTGTGACAGTCCAGTGACAGTGTGTTCATCTGTGTAACAGAAGTGCTTGTGTGGCTGAGATATGTGGAATGCATTTTCTATGGGGTTTAGCTTTGCAATAGTCCAGTGACCATTTTGTTCATCTGTGTTGCAGTGGTGCTCTATGTGACTGAGATATTAGGAATGCATTTTCTATGGGTTTTAGCTTTGCAGTAGTCAAGTGACCATTTTGTTCATCTGTGTGTAGTGGTGCTGTGTTAGTGATATTTGAAAGACATTTTCTAGTTGTTGAGTTTTATGACAATGTCGTGATTGTATGCTTATCTGAGTTGCAGTGATGCTGTGTTAGTGATATTCAAAATACATTTTCTAGTGGTTGAGTTTTATGACAGTGTGGTGACAATGTGCACATCTCTTTTGCAGTGGTGCTCTACGTGACTGTGATATTAGGCAACACAGCCATTGGCTCCACCTGTCCACTGCTGTATGAAATGGGATGTGAGTGTGCCTACCCCATTGCAGAGGGCACAGCCAACGGCGTACTTACTTCCCTTAACAACCTGGCTGGCCTTCTCTTCCTGCTGGCCAAGTTCATCCCCAATATAGGTATATCCTTGTCTTGTCTTGTCATGTCTGACCTGTTGGTTCTCATTGTCTTGACATATAAACTTACCTTTTTTCTCTCTCACTGGTCTATACTTTCAAGTATTCAAGTCTTATGTCTTCACATGCAACTGAATATTGACTTACCTCATGAAGTTAATATGTGAAGTTAATCTATGAAGTTAAAATATGTATTGATTGTGAAATTAAATTTAAATTGGCTTTGGTGATATGTTGTACCTTTCTTTGTGTGCAGTTGATTTAAGAGTATGTGCAGACATTTGCTCTATCATATTCATATGATTTAGCTTTGGAAGAAACTTAGCCATAATTGAGGTAGACATTTTAAGAGTGAAATGCTGACTGTCCTGAATTGCTAACCATCTTAACAAACACAATAGTCTTGTTTTATTTGAGGACAGTAACAGCAGCAATTGTGCAGCTATCAGAACAATCAAACTTAGTATTCTCTGCAAGACAGTATGGTATTCAATGATCTCTTCCTCCATGTGAATTTCTTTGGGGGTCACCACACAACCCAGTGTATGGCAACACACTTATGTGACAAAGTGCTCCGATGCTAAGGATGTCGCCTTCGCCATGTCCTCATGTCTGTCTTTCTGTCCTGCCTTCAGGCATTATTTGGATGAACTGGACACTGGTAGGGTCCATCGCTCTGTCACTACCCATGCTGCTGTTCATGCGTGACAGCTACAACCGCCTCAGCGTGGATGAAGTCAGCCCACTGCCTCCCCCCACCTGATTTTGCATCCACTCTTAGCTGTCTGGTCTGAATAGACATTTTGGATTGTCCTGACATGGTGGACTGATAGAGACTGTTTGACTGAGATAATGTGTTCAAGACAGACAGACTGAGACATCTTTTTCAAAGCAAGAGTGAGACCGCTCAAGTGAGACTGACTGAAGCTCTCTGTTCAAGACAGATGGACACTTTCTATAAGACGGAGTGACTGAGACAGCTTCTTCAAGACGGAGTGACTGAGACTGTTCAAGACGGAGTGACTGAGACTGTTCAAGACGGACTGAAGCTCTCTGTTCAAGACAGATGGACACTTTCTATAAGACAGAATGACTGAGACTGTTCAAGACGGAGTGACTGAGACTGTTCAAGACACTTTCTATAAGACAGAATGACTGAGACTGTTCAAGACGGAGTGACTGAGACTGTTCAAGACGGAGTGACTGAGACTGTTCAAGACGGAGTGACTGAGACTGTTCAAGACGGAGTGACTGAGACTGTTCAAGACGGAGTGACTGAGACTGTTCAAGACGGAGTGACTGAGACTGTTCAAGACGGAGTGACTGAGACAGCTTCTTCAAGACTGACTGACTGTAACAACCTTCCTTAGACAGACCGAATGAGGCTGTTTGTTCAAGACAAAAACACTTGTGATAAGTCGTTGAAGAGTAAATGGTTGATACTAATTGTTCAAAATAGTCTGAGACAGTTTTTATGAAAAACAAAGGACTCACTAAGCCACCTTGGACAAAAAAGACTGACTGAGACAGCTTTTTTCCCCCAAATCAAACTCACTGAGACGGACTGTTTGAGACAGACTGACTGAGACAGTTTTTTTCCAAACAAACTCACCGAAACGGACTGTTTGAGACAGACTGACTGAGACAGTTTTTTCAAAACAAATTTACTGAGACAGACTTTTCAAGAGAGACTGACTGAGACAGTTTTTTTCCAAATAAATTCACTGAGACATACTTTTCAAGAGAGACTGACTGAGACAGTTTTTTTCCCAAACTCACTGAAACAGACTGCTCAAGAGAGACTGACTGAGACACCCCTTTCAAGACATCTGACTGACAGTTTTTTTCCAAACACACAGAGCAAGACTGCTCGATTGAGACAACACCATGCCATCTTGCATGGTTTAAACTGACTTGACAGAGGTGGACGTCCATTACTGATCCTGACAGCTACTTGAGTGCCTGACCGGGATGAAGTTTTCTGATGAACTGCTGCTCAATGTTGTGTAATTATCCAATGTCCATGTGATCTCTCCCAAAAACAGTTGTATCTGGACCATGGTGTGCATATAAGAGATTCAGGGTCAGGGTGCTCCAATACTCCTGACATGTTTATCTAGGAACAATGATAGTACTGTCCAATGGCAATATTAACTTATTTTATATTAGTTGTCATTTTATCAGAGCAAATTTTACCCCTTGTGTGTACATTCTACAAATGGTGTAAATGTTTTAGCACAGGCAAATGAAATATTTATAGGCAAGTGCTAGTGAGGGATAAGGTATTCTCAAGCAATGCAACTGTGATGTCAACATTTACCCATGTGCGTTGGTTTTATCCTGACTACTGCAGCACTCTCTTAGATATATTTTACTCTGTTTTGTTCTCAACAAAATCAGGGGAAATTGTGTGACACGGTATTTTTTTTCTATGTTAGTTTCTAGTAATGCACCATGCTTTGTTGTTTCAAATGGGATGCAGTATGTTGGGTAACCTTTTAACCTTTTTATCTTTTTAACTTCATTCAAAGATAGTGGGTTACTGGGTCCTGACAAATTTTAATGGCAAGACAGTGAATGCCTAGAACAGTGATTTAGTGGGTGGGTGAGAGGGTTGGTGGATGGGTCAGTGAATGAGCGAGCAAGTGAGTGAGTGAGAGTGAGTGGTAGAGTCAGTGAGTGAGTAGTAAGTGAGTGAATGAGCAAGCAAGTGAGTGAGTGAGTGAGTGGGTGAGTCAGTGAGTCAGTCAGTGAGTAGTGAGTGAGTGAGCGAGTGAGTGAGTGAGTGAATGAGTGAGAGTGGGTAGTAGAGTCAGTGAGCGAGCGAGTGAGAGAGTGAGTAAATGAGTAAGAGTGGGTAGTAGTCAGTGAGTTAGTGAATGAATGGTGAATAAACATGCAAGATCGGCTGGAATGGAAGAGATGACAATGATGAAAATGACTGACAAAGTTTTTTTCTTTGATACCATTTTGAAAAGCATGCAGAAACGAAAGGATGGGTTTGAGTGCATATATGGTCAAGAGTACAGAGGTGGTGAGTATTGGTGTGACACAAGTATTTCAAAATAAACTGTCTGATACAGTAATGATACACTCTTCATTTCACATAAATATGATGCATTAGGCAATGTCTAAACTGTACAGAAAAGAAAAACTGAATGCAATGTTTAGTTTAGTTGTATTTGAAGAAGACATTTTGGAGTCTCATCTTAACTTGACACCAAAGTGTGACATGAAAATTGGCTGTGGTGTAAAGTTGAGTTAAGACGAATGCTAACCTCTAATTTGACTAACAATTATGGTTTTATTTCATTTCTTCTTGACCTAGGAGCAAAAATATCATTAATACTTGGATGTTGAAGCTGCAATAAAGTTTTTGTGTTGAATAGTTTATCTTTTGTGGCTCTTTTTCTGAATGAGTGGTGGTGTCAAGTTAAGATGAGACTCCAAACTGTCTTCTTCAAATACAACTAAACTAAACATTGCATTCAGTTTTTCTTTTCTGTACAGTTTAGACATCACCTAATGCACCATATTTATGTGAAATGAAGAGTATATCATTACTGTATAGAAAGTTTATTTTGAAATATTTGTGTCACACCAATACTCACCACCTCTGTACTCGTGACCATATTGAGAGAGTGGGGAGTGAATTTAGGCTGCAAGGGATACACATCACTTTATTCAATTTATGTCTTTACAAATCCAAACTACTTATTCACTGCTACAAACTTTTTAACTATGGATTTAATGGTTATCATGCTCTTGAAGACATTCCATGACAGCAAGCTATCAGAACATTTCCATACTTATTAGCGATTTCGCAGGTATCATCATACCAATAATCAAGCAAATATGGAAGTAATTTGGAGAAAGGAGCTCTAATTAGTGAAAAACGCACAGACTGCACAGCTTTCATATAAATTCAAGATTTGTACATTTTCATTCCATTCACAATGAAGGTATGCTCTATGGTTTCAGGAGTTGAGAGGCAAAAGATGTGTAACTGTTATTGCATTTAAAAAAAATCTTGTCATTAAAGAATTAGATGGAAATTCTGTGCAACAACTCAATGGCAAGTTTAAAAGGGGGGGGTGGGGGGGTGGGGGGGGGTGCACCTTATCACCGAGTGTATTGTACATCAACTGTGTTCATGTCATAAGGTGCACCTATCACCAAGTGTATTGTACATCTGCTGTGTTCATGTCATAATGTGCACCTATCACCGAGTGTATTGTACATCTGCTGTGCTCATCCTCTATTCAGTTATTTGATGTGAAGGGGGACACTCACTCTCCCTATTCCCCTTCCTTCGCTGTCGAGGCTAGCAGCTCTCTCTCTCTCTCTCTCTCTCTCTCTCTCTCTCTCTCTCTCTCTCTCTCTCTCACTCTCTCTCTCTCTCTCTCTCTCTCTCTCTCTCTCTCTCTCCCTCCCTCTCTCGGTTCGGCCACCTCGCCGTTTCCTCTTCTCGCGCTGTCTGTGGGCATTCCTTATCGTTAGGGGTCAGACCCCGGGATCACTGGCCCGCCTGTTGTTCTATTGCTCTTAATTAGAATAGATTATTTTGTTGAGATACCGGCTTGCCAGCCGGGATCACCCTGGAGGGTGTCACATGTGGTCAGCTTGATTTACCAGGGCTCGATGCATGCTGGGGAGACAGATTCCACCACGGTCTGAGACAGACGGTCTGGGGAGACACTGCCACCTCCGTCTTGCCAGACACTGGCTAGATACAATGTACCTGCCATGAAGAAGTAATAAAAAGGCTGTGCAAAGCAGTTGTGGCTTCGGTGTCTCAGCCCTGCACCCTTACCAACTCACCTCGGCTTCATCACATTGTGTTGCGATTATAAATCATTTATTGACCATAAGGCTACATATGTTTCCTCCTCCATTTTCTTTTTGTAATGACTAACGTCAGAAATGAAGTTTCCTATCGTATTGAAGGGTGAAAGGCTGTGTGTGTGTGTGTGTGTTTGTGTGTGTGAGCGTGTGTATGTGTGAGCGTGTGTATGTGTGCGAGAGTGTATGTGTCTGTGATGTGTGTCTGTGTTTGACTGTGCGTCCATCACCATCCTACAGTCGACATACTGAAGAAGAACAAGTCAATTTAATCCTGGCTTCTGGAGAAACCTGAAAAGGAACAGACAGAATCGACTGCGCAGAGTTTTTGTCAAGAAGTCGCTCTCACCGCGTGAGAAACGCGATTGGATGGAGAAGAACGCAGTACATGAGGCAATTAAAGATGAAGAAAAGAAATACCCTCAGATCCTTTACCTCAGATGTTATCGGAACCATTTGTTTATTACATGGCGCAGACTTACACCACCAGCCGAGATCTCGAAACAGAATTAAAAGTAGAAATCTGGAAGTTCTGCTGTTTCGGATGGTCTTCTTGTCCAAATGTGAAGTTGATTTCTGCATTACTGAGGTTTCCAATGAAAATTAGCCCGAAGACATCAGAAGTGAACATCATGGAAAAGACTGGGACTGGCAGCTAGCAGAAAGAGCTATAGGTGTGTTTCCAGTTGGCAGCCACGACCTGACAGTGCGACATCTCGGCAGAAGTGGTCTCTGCCACAGAGCTGGCAGCACTTACAGCCCCATCATCTGGAAAGCCTCGTATCGTTCAAAGGCCAAGATAAGAGAGTTGGCGCACATATATTAAGCTTACTAGTTCTGTCCGCAAATGAGTTTGGTGTGAAAGAAATTGGTCTGATGAGGTGAGCTGCATGTCCTTCTGTTACACCATTCTGTAAACCCGAGTCAGTAGTGATACTTTTGCCAGTAGGCGAAATCTCTAGTTTACTAGAATGCTGTTAGTTGCACACGATCGATGGATAAAAAACAAGCAAAGGTTTCTTGGTAGCACTGATCGATAGGCCTTGAACTAGCTGGGACTATTCTGTATTTTTCTCCAGTTTTGGAGGAGTATTTTATATTCCAGTGAGTTTTTGAATTATCTTTACTACATGCAACAGAGATGTACCTAAATACGCCTTTATTTATGTCTTCAAATTTGAAGTTAATACATGCAGCAATTCAGAAGTCAATGTAGTTTTACTTCACGTGGTTACCTGGAAAGTCCATTGCTGTGTTCAAATAAAAACGAAGTTTGTAACTGCTAGAAATAATATAACATTACCCCACCCCCACCCCACCCCACCTTATAACCACCCCACAAAAAATTGCTAAGACTTCTGTGTACCTGACAATTAACAGACTGCCTCTGTTGCCGAGCAGTTAGAGCGTCTGACCCGATCGAGGTCGCTTGCGGCTACAGTGGGTGCGATATTCGAAGCTGAACGATCCTCGAGTTGCATCCTTGGGCAAGGTGTCTTACCTCCAATGCCTCTCCCACCGAGGAGTAAAACTGGTCACTGCATGGGCGCGCTGCACAGCGGCAATCGGGGGTGAAATTAACCCAAAATAATTTCCATAACAGTTACAACAACAAAAACAACCACTAGCTACCACCACCACATACCACCACCACCACCACGTACCACCACCACCACCACATACTACCACCACATACCACCACCACCACCAGCACCACCACCATCATTGTTGACTTGAAAATATATTAGGATATTCAGATTTTTGGTTTTACGTTTTGGGGTGAAATTTCTATATAATTGACATTGAAAATACGCAAAATATAAGAAAATTCTATATTTAGCTGCCGCTACCAGACGTGAACGAAGATTGTACAACACACGGCATTATCCAGACGATTAACGAATGGATACACATGTAGGCCTATTAATGACGTTTTTCGGCCTATCAACCTTTGTGGACTATGACGGGTCATTGATCACGAAAATCACAAGAACAGCTAGGTCGAGTGCAAAGAACGAATCAAGCCAGGGTTTTCGTATAGTTATTCACCTCTTATACGAATCGCGTAGGGAGATGCGGTGGGTTTATATACTTACCCCCAACCCACAGGGGAGACGATAGTCAACCGATGCAACCTAGTGATACTATTGCATTTCTGTAAGAAGCACCATGAATGCTGCTGTCTTGTGTAAATTGTTGATATAATTAGTTTCCGCCTGTACACTTTTTTTGGTCTCATGCATTTTTCTCTCCTCCTTCTTGTCCCCTTGTGAGTTGGGGGTAAGAATGGACCCACCGCGTTTCTATACACAGATCG
Organism: Theodoxus fluviatilis; assembly: GCA_034096865.1. NCBI lineage: Eukaryota > Metazoa > Mollusca > Gastropoda > Cycloneritida > Neritidae > Theodoxus > Theodoxus fluviatilis. The sequence goes on along the minus strand of JAWQFJ010028007.1, from coordinate 137,813 downwards.
TAAGAGGCGAATAACTAGGGAAATGGCTGTGACCAGCTCTGGTGATTTTTCATTCTGAACACAGAGAGTTCGCGCTGAATGGTGATTTTTTAATGATCGATGGTCTTTAAATTTAATAGCCTACAAAGGCTGATAGGTCGCAACACTTCATCATCATCATAATCATCGTCGCCGCCGCCGTCGTCGTCCTTCTCGTCCTCTATCACCTTTATGTGCAACATTGTAACATTTAATTTCCATCCCTTGACCCTCGGGTTGCTGATATCTGTTTATGCCCACTGCAGGGCACCACAGGCTCAGACAAAATGGGTTGTGTGCATCGCTGTTTGAATGTAAGAGTAGTCTCCCTTGAAAGAAACATCTTTAACTTTCTATGAGCACAGTCCACAGTCATGTGACAGCTTTTTTTTCTCAGTGTCGGCTGTGAAGTGCCAGTGCTCCTCAGCGACTGAACTAGAAGCGTAATAGAGTTTTCAGTGAACTCGTTACTCTAAAGAGTGCTTAACTGCTGCTTTAGGACAAATCCAGTAACCTGTTATCCGCAGTCATGTTCAAAGCAAGCACCAATATGAAGAAGAAGGCAAGTGCACAACATTGTAATTGTTTTGGTGCAATAGGTAGGTACGTGAGAAAGATGTGTGGGAACGCCGCTGCGCGCTCTCTCTCGCTTGTGACCTATTTTGGCTTCACGCGCAGCGGGTCTTGTTGTGGCTACGTGTTTTGTTCTGCAAATAAAGGCCTATGACAAGAACAGACTTTTCAGTGACCTAGTTCAGATTTTCCCCTGCATGCTGATATTTTGAATAGGGATTATAGGCTAGCCTTTTGAATAGGCAAATTTTCATCATGCCGAACTAAGGCTAAGCGTTGCGCATTATCCCGTGATCAAGTCGCATTATACATAGTGTGTATTTCTGTCGGAGATAATGCGACCTCAGCGCTGCTTATGAAAAATGATTTTTGTCGAAGAGTGAAGAACGATGTATTGTATGTTCTCAACTCAAACCAGCGAATTTCTTGCCTGCAAAACATGATCCTTTTTCTCTTTCCCTCATCTTCTCTCCCTCAACATCTTCATTCCACCCCCGAATTGTTAAAACACAGTATGAAATATGGAGGAACGGTTTATCAGCTGCAGGGGAGGACTGACAGTGGAACCTGTTGTGAGGCTGCGTGTGATTGCAGTGAATTATTAGGTCAATGACGTGAGCAGCGCAGTTTGCACTCATGATTGATGTTGTTTCTGCTTGCAGGTCTTGCTCATGGGCAAGAGTGGGTCAGGAAAGACCAGCATGCGGTCCATAATTTTTGCCAACTACATTGCTCGAGACACGAGGCGGCTGGGTGCTACAAGTAAGATTGCCCGTCAAAGTGTTGTCACTAAGTGGCAGTAACGCAATGATCAGTTTATAATGTGTGCTAGGATTTTAACCCAGGGTGCGTTGCTTACACTAGGAACCTTGTAAGATCTTGTGAGGAAAAGGTCGGTGACAACATGATGAAAGAAGATGTAAAGGCAGTCAAATGTTTGACACATGTTGACACCGGCCTATTATTTGCCAACTAGGTCGGCTAAGAAACGCACCTCTGAACGCAGTTGGTGAATCCTGAAGTTTCTACTGTCACTTCCCCCATTCCTTAGTGCTGAAAGGTCACTTTCTCAAAGTCTTTTGTTGTTGTTGGTCACTTAAGCAGCTCCTTATTCAAAGTGTGTGACAGACTAGCCTTAACCTGTCAGTCAGGAGTGACGCGTTTCACAGTATTCAGTATCAACACTTCCCTTTCCACAACACAAATTGAAAAATTTTAAACACAATATTTCTCAAAGTGTGTGTGCTTTTTGGAAAGGCCAGGCTCTTAACTTGATGAAAAAGTAAGTTTAAGAGACAACAAGAACCTCCACTGGCAGATGCAGGCTCCGATTCAACCCTACCTTCACATTTAAAAAAAAGTATGTGTTCATAGAAATGCGATGTTTTCTGTCAAGTAAATAAGTCTACAGTCTGTATTACTTGTTGTAAAACATGTGGGATGTATCTCAGTACTATCTGTGAAGAAAACTAAAGAAAGAAAAATGAACATTCCAAGATATAGATGAAGTGCTGATGTGGAGATGATTGACAAGCGAGATTTCAGATCTAGAAAGAGAAATTAAGTTCACTCACAAACAAAAAAGTTGAGATGAATCAATTTCAACACATTTTATTGTTAGCCTGTAATGCCCAGAACATATGTAATCCAAAAGCATTGAAAAAAAAAGTCATTTAGTACAAGTAGCACAGCAGAAACTATCCCTACCCCCTAAATGTTGAATGGGGTCGTGAGCCGACTTTTATGAAATTTTCAAGACATAATAGAAAATACATGTTTTTCAATAAAACAACTCTAACAGAAACATCAACAGAGAGCTACAATTGTCCTTTTAACATAAAACCATGATAGTGGATTCCAAATTATTATTTCAAACATGCATAAAACATAATAAAGTGCTCAAGTGAGTACGCCAGTCAGCACTTATGTTCAAGAAACACAAATGACCACATTCTCAATGCAATCTTATTTAAAAAATAATGTAAATTGGAAACAAAAGAACAGTTTTGATCATATAGGAAAAAAAGTGACACTACTGTGTGGCTACGGCAAGATTTCCACTTTGGCTTCAGATAAGTCTTTCAAGTCAGGGAAAAACAAAACACTGGGAACCCACATTTTCTCATGAATTGTCCTTATTATATAAAATCATGATAGTGGATTCCAAATTATTACTTCTACCATGCATAAAACATAATTAAGTGCCCAAGTGAGTACGCCAGGGTCAGCACTTATGTTCAAGAAACACAAATGATCACATTTTCAATACAATCTTAATCCAAAGTAATGAAAATTGGAAACAAAAGAATGGTTTTGATCAGATAGGAAAAATTACTATCTAAATAACAAAAATCATGTACATTGGAAACAAAAGAAAAAAGTACTATCTAAATAAAAAATCATGTACATTGGAAACCCAAGACAGTTTTGATCAGATGGGGAAAAAAGTGACACTACCTGTTGTCATGGGGTCCATATAAAACGTGCACCGGCGCTATCGGCGACTATCGCCGTATCGGCGACTACCGGCGACTATCGGCGACTATCGGCCCAGCTAAAGTTGAAACATAGAGGCTAGCTTATACTTATAGAACTCGTACTTACGTCAAATCGCCGTAGTTTGATGTTTAATTCGTCCGCTGAACGTTGCCAAGACTAATGCGATCGCCGTAGTTTGACCCGATAGCGCCGGTGCACGTTTTTATATAGACCCGTTGTCATGTGTGGCTACGGCAAGATTACCACTTTGGCTTCAGATAAGTCCTTCAAGTCAGGGAAAAACAAAACACTTCCCACATTTTCTCATGAATTGTCCTTATTATATAAAATCATGATAGTGGATTCCAAATTATTACTGACAAAGTAACGCCGGTAAAAACCTGCCACTGAAAGTCCGTCTTGGAAAGTAACGTCGGTCAACTATGCGCATTCCCTTTCCGTCTGTGACAATAACGTCGGTATATTCGATCAGAAACTGGCATGAAACTATTTCATTACAAATGAGGCAAAGTTGAGACTGAAATATTTCAAACTGGGAACGAAGCCAACTAGAAAAACAACTATCTTGGGCAGTAAAATTCCGAAAATGCACGATTATTGGCAAAATATCAGCTTCAAGCTCTGTGCCAGTGTGGTCGTTATCACGGTCGTTACCGGACGGACATCAGAAAAAGACGATTCGGCAAATTAAATTGCCTTCTACGATCAAAAGAACACGTGTGGCTGCCAGATTCAAACATAATGAATGCCGGAAGAGGTTTTTCTGGGATACGTGACGTCAAGATAAATGGCGGACAGAACGATTATTTATATATCGGTCGTTACGAGATCCAGACGGACACACAATCTCGTAATCGAAAAGTCTAAATTATAAGTGTTTATAGGCGTTTTACTTTGAAAATAAACGTTGTATGAACAATAGAACAATAATAATTAATGTTCATAATGTTTTGGTAGAATAACAAAGAAGCAAATCCGACTCCTAGCAGTTGTTTTATATTTTGTCTTCAGTCGGATTTTGCAGACGGAACACACGCGAAATATCGAGTATTTTTCTTGGAACGATTTCTTGGTGAAATATGTAACACAATTTCATGGTGATGATCACAAATTCATCACACATGTTTTTAATTGAATTTTTCATACGATCGTTGTAAACTTAAAGAAAATTAATGTGATTTTTGAATGTGGACATGAATGCAGGAAGTCGAAGAGGGAAATGGCGTCAGTCCAGATCGTAACGACCGGAGACAAATAAATAAATCAAACACGCACATTTTTCGCTTAAAACAAGCAAAACTGTGTTTTTTATATCTTTATTGAATAAACATGCAACACAAATTCTAACATTATTGCAAAACCACACACAAGCAAAAATATTGGTAGTGACTTCGTCAAGTTATCTTCGATCCTGAATACTGTGAAACATGCCGAGTATGAACAAAGGTAGGTTTCCCAGAAGCAGTTCAAATGTATCATATGTGATCGTCTTGGGGGACCAGAGGCATGTTTCATTTTGAAATATTTGAAAAAGAAAGTTGAAAGATGAGTACTCACAGTGAGTGCTTGTGAAGCCCTCAGCTTTTCTCCTAAATTAGCCTGTCCATGCAGGTGCTTGCTGTGAGCACTCATCTCCAATCTTGTCTCTGAACCGCACCCCTAGCCCTACCAGAGGATCTCGTATGAAGTGTTAAGATTGCTTCTGGGAAAGCTGCATCAGCACTACCATTCATTTTTATGCACTAGTATTGTTTAACAGTGATGTATACAGTGAAGGTGATGGAATGATTTGTAAAATACAATCTTCTTATTCAAAGTGGCCAAGACTCTGAATGGCATCATGATGGTAAAGCGAACTGGAAAATTAACCCGGTAAAGATGCCATGCATTATGTTTGACTGAGAATGTGTTGTATGTGACCTGTTTTCACAAACTGAGTCTTAACTCGAATAAATGAGATTTTGAGATATTTATATTTTAAAAATCTGCAAAAATGTGTCTTTCATTGATATAAAAATCAAACTTCTACTTCAAAAACTGTTCAAGTTATGCTTACTCAAAGAGAGGTGGTGTGCTTGCAGCTGTTTTGAGAAATCAAGGATCAAAGATTTACCAACTTTATCCACCATTTTTTTCTTATCAACAGGCCTTTTTAGTGCATGCATCAGCTCAAAATTTGGCAGGTTGGTAGAGAAAATCTATTTCTTCCCCTTCATAACATCATGGCATCTATTTATGGTTACTGGAGGAAAATTACCGGCAAAAATGGGCTTATTAAAATAAAGCAAATATTTTTTCTGCTAATGGGTAGGTGCAGTAAAGTTCAATTTTTGGTATTTGTTAAGCTAAAAAGGAACTTTCTAACATTCGATTATCAAAATTAAGTGTATATAGAATTCAGTTTTGCCAAAATGTCAAAATGCACAAAATCCACCATTATCACCTTTGTCAACCTCTCCTGCATCCATGCTGCATGCGAGTTTAGACTCGGTTTGTGAAAACGGGTCACACATGAGGTCTCACATCGCCATTGAATTAAATAGTGGTCTGAAGAGCACCACATGCAAAGAATGAGGATAATGGAATAACATTTTCTGCTGTAACCTGTTTACCAAGTGACATTTCCATAAACCAGAGGATTCTCTGACAGTGTTCTGTCGCAAACAAAAACAAACAAAAACAAATAAACAACAAACAATTGCTAATTTTAATTAGAGTTTGTGTGTGTGTGTGTGTGTGTGTGTGTGTGTGTGTGTGTGTGTGTGTGTGTGTGTGTGTGTGTGTGTGTGTGTGAAGGTAAACTCTTCCTATAGACAAACACATTGAACAGATCACCTGTTTACAGGTTTGCAGATAAAATAATGGGTAAAGAGAACTTAGGTGAGATGGATGAACATGGTGTATCTGCTTTAATGTAAAGTCACTTGCATGAGATGTAGAAGATATACCAATACAAAATAGTCAGTCAGCCATGGGCTGGACACTGAAGATATCAATGCACTGCCTGTCTCTTCCACTGACACCCAACCCTTTGTGTGCCTGTGCAGTTGATGTGGAGCACTCCCACGTGCGGTTCCTGGGCAACCTGGTGCTGAATCTCTGGGATTGTGGAGGGTGAGTGCACCAGCACCAGTCACATAGAACCTTGTTTATGGACCCCTTATGCAAATTAGTTTATGCTGCTCTTCTGTTGTCCTCTCTCCTCTTCATTCCTACCTCTTCCTTTCTCTTCTTTTCACTCCTAGCACTTTCTCTCCCTCCTCTTCACCCCTAGCACTTTCTCTCCCTCCTCTTCACTCCTACTCCTAGCACTTTCTTTCCCTCCTCTTCACTCCTAGCACTTTCTCTCCTCTTCTTTTCACTTCTAGCACTTTCTCTCCTCTTCACTCCTAGCACTTTCTCTCCTCTTCACTCCTAGCACTTTCTCTCCTCTTCACTCCTAGCACTTTCTTTCCCTCCTCTTCACTCCTAGCACTTTCTCTCCTCTTCTTTTCACTCCTAGCACTTTCTCTCCTCTTCACTCCTAGCACTTTCTCTCCCTCCTCTTCACTCCTACCTCTTCCTTTCTCTTCTTTTCACTCCTAGCACTTACTCTCCCTCCTCTTCACTCCTAGCACTTACTCTCCCTCCTCTTCACTCCTAGCACTTTCTCTCCTCTTCACTCCTAGCACTTTCTCTCCCTCCTCTTCACTCCTAGCACTTACTCTCCCTCCTCTTCACTCCTAGCACTTTCCCTCCTCTTCACTCCTAGCACTTTCTCTCCCTCCTCTTCACCCCTAGCACTTTCTCTCCCTCCTCTTCACTCCTAGCACTTTCTCTCCCTCCTCTTCACTCCTAGCACTTTCTCTCCCTCCTCTTCACTCCTACCTCTTCCTTTCTCTTCTTTTCACTCCTAGCACTTACTCTCCCTCCTCTTCACTCCTAGCACTTTCTCTCCCTCCTCTTCACTCCTAGCACTTACTCTCCCTCCTCTTCACTCCTAGCACTTACTCTCCCTCCTCTTCACTCCTAGCACTTTCTCTCCTCTTCACTCCTAGCACTTTCTCTCCTCTTCACTCCTAGCACTTTCTCTCCTCTTCACTCCTAGCACTTTCTCTCCTCTTCACTCCTAGCACTTTCTCTCCCTCCTCTTCACTCCTACCTCTTCCTTTCTCTTCTTTTCACTCCTAGCACTTACTCTCCCTCCTCTTCACTCCTAGCACTTACTCTCCCTCCTCTTCACTCCTAGCACTTTCTCTCCTCTTCACTCCTAGCACTTTCTCTCCCTCCTCTTCACTCCTAGCACTTTCTCTCCCTCCTCTTCACTCCTAGCACTTTCTCTCCTCTTCACTCCTAGCACTTTCTCTCCTCTTCACTCCTAGCACTTTCTTTCCCTCCTCTTCACTCCTAGCACTTTCTCTCCTCTTCTTTTCACTCCTAGCACTTTCTCTCCTCTTCACTCCTAGCACTTTCTCTCCCTCCTCTTCACTCCTAGCACTTTCTCTCCTCTTCACTCCTAGCACTTTCTCTCCCTCCTCTTCACTCCTTGCACTTTCTCTCCTCTTCACTCCTAGCACTTACTCTCCCTCCTCTTCACTCCTAGCACTTTCTCTCCCTCCTCTTCACTCCTACCTCTTCCTTTCTCTTCTTTTCACTCCTAGCACTTTCTCTCCCTCCTCTTCACTCCTAGCACTTTCCCTCCTCTTCACTCCTAGCACTTTCTCTCCTCTTCACTCCTAGCACTTTCTCTCCTCTTCACTCCTAGCACTTTCTCTCCCTCCTCTTCACTCCTACCTCTTCCTTTCTCTTCTTTTCACTCCTAGCACTTTCTCTCCCTCCTCTTCACTCCTAGCACTTTCTCTCCCTCCTCTTCATTCCTACCTCCTCTTCATTCCTACCTCTTCCTTTCTCTTCTTTTCACTCCTAGCACTTTCTCTCCCTCCTCTTCACTCCTAGCACTTTCTCTCTCTCCTCTTCACCCCTAGCACTTTCTCTCCCTCCTCTTCACTCCTACCTCTTCCTTTCTCTCCTCTTCACCCCTAGCACTTTCTCTCCCTCCTCTTCACTCCTAGCACTTTCTCTCCTCTTCACTCCTAGAACTTTCTCTCCCTCCTCTTCACTCCTAGCACTTTCTCTCCCTCCTCTTCACTCCTAGCACTTTCTCTCCCTCCTCTTCACTCCTAGCACTTTCCTTTGCACGTCCTAGCTTTTTTTCTCTCTCCTCTTCACTCCTAGCACTTTCTCTCCTCTTCACTCCTAGCACTTTCTCTCCCTCCTCTTCACCCCTAGCACTTTCTCTCCCTCCTCTTCACTCCTAGCACTTTCTCTCCTCTTCACTCCTAGCACTTTCTCTCCCTCCTCTTCACTCCTAGAACTTTCTCTCCCTCCTCTTCACTCCTAGCACTTTCTCTCCCTCCTCTTCACCCCTAGCACTTTCTCTCCCTCCTCTTCACTCCTAGCACTTTCTCTCCCTCCTCTTCACTCCTAGAACTTTCTCTCCCTCCTCTTCACTCCTAGCACTTTCTCTCCCTCCTCTTCACTCCTAGCACTTTCTCTCCCTCCTCTTCACTCCTAGCACTTTCTCTCCCTGCTCTTCACTCCTAGCACTTTCTCTCCTCTTCACTCCTAGCACTTTCTCTCCCTCCTCTTCACTCCTAGCACTTTCTCTCCCTTCTCTTCACTCCTAGCACTTTCTCTCCCTCCTCTTCACTCCTAGCACTTTCTCTCCCTCCTCTTCACTCCTAGCACTTTCTCTCCCTCCTCTTCACTCCTAGCACTTTCTCTCCCTGCTCTTCACTCCTAGCACTTTCTCTCCTCTTCACTCCTAGCACTTTCTCTCCCTCCTCTTCACTCCTAGCACTTTCTCTCCCTGCTCTTCACTCCTAGCACTTTCTCTCTTTCCTCATCAGTCCTAGCACTTTCTCCATCTCCTCTTCACTTCTAGCACTTTCTCTTCTCTTCACTCCTAGCACTTTCCTTTGCACGTCCTAGCTTTTTTTCTCTCTCCTCTTCACTCCTATCACTTTCTCTCTCTCCTCTTCACTCCTAGCACTTTCTCCCCTCTTCATTCCTAGCACTTTTCTCTTCTCAGCCACCTCTCATTTTCCTACTCCAGCTCCTTTCCCCCCCTTTGGGTTGGGGATTACAAAAACAGACCCACCATATCTCCCTTCATGATTTGTGAGAGGCGAATAACTAGGGAAATCGTGACTTGATTTGCTTTTACTAAAAACTGTTAGATTTTCACGCTTAATGGCCTTACATAGCCTACAAAGGCTGATAGGCCATAAAACGCCATCCATCCTTTCTTCTCTTCTTCCGTGTCTTCTCTTCCTCCTCCTCTACCCCCAGTGTATTGGAGGTTAGAATAGCCCCACCATGTCTCCCAACATGACTCAAAAGAGGTGAATAACTTGGGAAATCATGACTTGAATTGATCTTATTCTAACATGTTTTACTTCTAGTGATTTTCTTTATCAGTGGCCTTGCATAACTTACAGAGGCTGGTAGGCAGTGAAACTTGAATATCGTCGTCGTCGTCATCATCATCATCATCATCATCATCATCATCATCATCATCATCATCATCATCATCATCATCATCATCATCATCATCATCATCATCGTCTGAGTTATCAGTTGTCATCATTATCATCTCCTTTCTCTCTGACCCCCCACCCACTCCCTGTTATTTCTACAGCAAGATGATGCCACTGTGAGTGTGTGTGTGTGTGTGCTTACAGGCAGGAGGCCTTCATGGAGAACTACTTTGCCAGTCAGCGGGACAACATTTTCCGAAATGTGGAGGTGTTGATCTATGTGTTTGACGTGGAGAGCAGAGAACTGGAGAAGGACATGCACTACTACCAGTCGTGTCTGGAGGCCATTCTGCAGAACTCGCCCAGTGCCAAGATCTTCTGCCTTGTCCACAAGATGGATCTGGTGCAGGATGATCAGCGTGAAATTGTGCGTCACCAAATATCCTCTCTTTGCATGATTTTTAAATCTGGTGTGTGTTTCTCGCTTCGTTTCATGCTTTTGATTCATCTCGATGTAGACAAGTTTTTTTTGCCTATTCTTTCTGTAAAATTCCTCAGGTAAATAACATGGACTGTGCTGTAAAGCAAGCTTGGTTAATGCCATAATACAACTGAAAAATACTCAGTAGGTTTCTTTCTTTGGGGGTGGGTGGGTGAGGATGGGACAGAAATAAGAGGGAGTAGTTGTTGCTTTGTTGTTTCCTGTTATCCATTTGAACACTTTAAAGCTTGCAGGAAATAATCAAAGGTAAAGGTGGGATTTTGTGAAGCCTCTTATTACCCATGTCTGAGACTCGAGCTGTTTGACATTTGACCTCCTGATTGCTGGGCTGCATGATCAATCTGTCACTGGCACCTGACAACAAACTGTGCCAAACAGATAAGATGCACACAGGTAGCAGTTCTAACTCCACTCCCTGGGGAGTATTCCAACCTGATGCTCGAAAATAAGGTTAATCACATTACAGAATGCCATTGCTGCCTTGATAGGCACCTGGGTTTACATGCATGCCTTGTGGTACTGATGCCATTGCTGCCTTCATAGGCACCTGGGTTTACATGCATGCCTTGTGTGGTACTGATGCCATTGCAGCCTTTATGGGCACCTGGGTTTACATGCATGCCTTGTGTGGTGCTGATGCCATTGCAGCCTTTATGGGCACCTGGGTTTACATGCATGCCTTGTGTGGTACTGATGCCATTGCAGCCTTTATGGGCACCTGGGTTTACATGCATGCCTTGTGTGGTGCTGATGCCATTGCAGCCTTTATGGGCACCTGGGTTTACATGCATGCCTTGTGTGGTACTGATGCCATTGCAGCCTTTATGGGCACCTGGGTTTACATGCATGCCTTGTGTGGTGCTGATGCCATTGCAGCCTTTATGGGCACCTGGGTTTACATGCATGCCTTGTGTGGTGCTGATGCCATTGCTGCCTTCATAGGCACCTGGGTTTACATGCATGCCTCGTGTGGTGCTGATGCAGATTTTCAAGGAGCGACAAGACGACCTGGTTCGTCTGTCCAAGCCATTGGACTGTGTGTGTTTTGCAACCTCCATCTGGGATGAGACTCTGTACAAGGCAAGTCCACTATGTGTCCACTCTACTCCGCTCACCATTTACTAGAGATGTATCCACAGCTTTGGAAATTTGTTAATTCATATTTTGATTTTTATTCATAATTTTTAAAATGGCTCATTGGATCACTGTTCTCATCTACTCCTTGGTCTGCCTCTGAGTACAAATTGTTTTGACTGTACTTGTATCTGCAACCCTGGTGGTGTCTGCACCTACTGACCTGTGTGGGTGTGAGAGACTTCAGCTTTGTGAGAGGCCCTGTTTGGATTGGGGGTAAGAATAGACCCACCATTAAAGTTGGGTTACCAGGGAAATCAAGATTTGACCTGTTCTTACTGTAAACGGCTCTAGTGAGTTTGTGGTCATTGGCCTCGCGTCTATAGCCTTACCAAGGCTGTTAGGTCATATAGCCTCATTCATCTAGCCAGTCATTTTGTGAGAGACCTGAAGAAAGAACAGTCTTACCCAGTATGAAAGTATGATGTGCTGCTTGGACATGAAAGGGTTCATGTTGACCAGTTCCAATCACTTATACATACATGCATGTGTTTGCTTTCCTGTGCTTACAATTTTTAGTTGTTACCTGTGCATACCATTTCTTTGGTGTCTTGAAAAAATACTGAGTACCAGTTGCCCAAAATGAAATAACTTATTGTGAGTTTATTCAGTGTTTTGAGAGATTATTATTGCCTTCAGCCACCAATGTGGGAGGGCGTGTGCTCATTGTTTTAATTGTGTTGTTTCAAGGATAACTTCTGAATGAGATTAATTTCCAGATGTTCTACACATGGCAGCCTGATGCACAAAAGGCTAAGAATGTATACAAAGGAGAGGCCCACAGCTTGACACTGTATTTTCCACTGCAGGCATGGTCCAGCATTGTCTACCAGTTGATTCCCAATGTGCATGACCTCGAGTCTAACCTGCGAAGGTTTGGCGAGATCATCACTGCTGATGAGATCCTGCTGTTTGAGAGGGCTACCTTCCTGGTGAGTGTCTCCTGGGCTGTCAGTGTATTGTCTGAGTGGGAGGGCTGTCCGTGTGGTTTGGCTGTCTGTCAGTCCTTGCTGTCAGTGTATTGTCGTGTCTCCTGGGCTGTCAGTGTATTATATGAGTGGGAGGGCTGTCCATGTGGTTGTGCTGTCTGTCAGTCCTTGCTGTCAGTGTATTGTCTGAGTGGGAGGGCTGTCCATGTGGTTGTGCTGTCTGTCAGTCCTTGCTGTCAGTTTGTCATTGTTGTGTGTCTCCCCCTATGGAATGGGGATAGAAGAATTGACCCACCTTGTCGCCCTACATGATTCGCAAGAGGCTCTGTTTTTATGCTCAATGGCCTTACATAACAAAGGCAGATAAGCCATAAAACATCCACCCACCCACCCATCCATCCATCCATCCATCCACCCACCCACTCATCCATTCATCCACCCGTCTGTGTGTTTTTCCCCTGTGGGTGGTGGGTAAGAATAGACCCCACTTTGTCTCTGTCTGTGATTTGTAAAAGGCAACAAGGAAAATCCAGACTTGACTTGCCCTTACTCTAATGAACTCCAGCAATGTTCACTGTCGATGACCTTGCATAGCCTACAAAGGCTGATAGAGTGTAAGTCCCCATTCACTTACCCCACTGTGGACCCCTCATGTCTACCTGTGGGCCTCACAAGAGGCGAATAAGTAGGAATAGAGTCTTGACTTGCTTTTACTCTCACCAGCTCTTGTGATTTTTATCACTGATGGTCTTATATAGCCTGCAAAGGTTGATTGGCCTTAGAACTATATTCTTCATTGTCTTCTGTGTGTATCATGGATGTCTGTCACCTATGTTTCATGTGACGGTTGTAGGTAGTTTGTTGCTGTTGTATTCATCACAGGTTATGGTTTTCAATATGTTTGATCTGTTCTTGTGTTGTAGCTAGCTAACAGTGTACCATGCTATGGCTCTTGGAGTATTGCAATGGAGAATGTGTCATGGCTGTCACTCACTGTTCTGTCAGTGTATTGTAACAGTTTCTGTTGTGGCAGGCAGTTTTGGAGTACATTCAAGACATTTAGTTCTTGTCTAGTTCATAGGATTTGTTGAAGAATGATACAGTCTCAAAGCATAAGAATTTTTCTCAGTTTGTGACATGCAGCCATCATTTAAAGTCAAACAACGTCATATTTTTATCATACCATAAGCTTTTACACTGTTTGGTTATAATTTCATCGTTTTCTCTAATTTTGTCTTCCAAGTAAATTTTGTTTTCAACTGCCTCTGTCATAAGAGGCACATTTTACTAAAATATGTAGGGGACGACAAGAATTTTTTTTCCATGGCATTGATTTGATTTTATAAATCTCATTTTGAATAATTCTTTAATCATTGATTTAAAAGTCATGCCATAAAGTAAAACATAGGAGGAAGTTTTGTCATTCTGATGAGAGAAAACTCTAATTTGACCTGCACCATTCTCAGCGATTGCATGCTTCAAATGGCATGATTCTCTAAGCCCTGGTTAGCACCTGGATCAATCAGCTGAAACATCTGCTCTGCTTGCATACATTTCCAACAATGCCTTTCTGCTTGCAGGTGATCTCACACTCTGAGAGGCGGCCGCACCGAGACGTGCACCGGTTTGAGAAGATCAGCAACATCATCAAGCAGTTCAAGCTGAGCTGCAGCAAGCTGGGCTCCTCCTTCCAGTCCATGGAGATCCGTAACTCCTCCTTCTCCGCCTTCATCGACATCTTCACCTCCAACACCTACGTCATGGTCATCATGTCCGACCCCAGCATTCGTAAGTGCTCTTTCAGTGGCAAGAAATCTTTTGTGCATCATGTTGTTGTTGTTGTTGCGTACCTGGGCTACACAATCCCAGGATCACCCAAGTGGGTGAGATGATTGCGTGTGTGACTGTTTTTGAACACCCCGCCATATAGGCAGCCACACTCCGTCTTCAGGGGATTTGATCTCTGTCTCCAGAGAATGCCAGTTGTTATGTTAGGAGCTTACCACGACTGAAGATAATCCCCACATAACAGTACAACATAACAACATTTTGCTGTAGCCTTGGTTTTTGGCTGGAGTCAACAAATAAAAACAGCCTTTACCCAATGCAAGTACATCATGTCACACAAGGTACAGTTCAAGGCCTTTTGTTGGATGAAGAACAGTTTTGGATGTGAAAACTGAAAAAGTATAATTTGACGTGAAAATTGAGCAAAATGTCAGCATAGATGTTATTGGCAGTCACATCCCTTCTACTATTCCTTTCTTTCTATTGTACCTCATGAAGAGTTTTTTTGGTCAGTAACATGCACATTTTGTTTTGTACCATATTCAGCCAGTCTTCATGTGAAAATTGTCTTCACTGCAACTAGAAAAGAGGTCCCTCCTTCCCCCTGTGGGTTGGGGGTTACAAGAATTGACCCACTGCGTATCCCTACGCGACTCGTAAGAGGCGAATAAATAGGGACATCGTAATGACTGTTATTACTCTTACTTTGATAGGTTATCGCAGAGAATGGCCTTACATAGCCTTCAAAGGCTGATAGGCCATAAAACTCCATCCATCCATCTGTCCCTTGTGTGCTATGTTTTGTTACAACCAGATGGCCATGAGAAGACTGCAAAGTGCCAATGGAGTCTTCCAACCATGCAGCTTCTCCTTATGCCTCAATGTTTCTGAAAGCGTTTTGACCATAAGTGCATATTGCTCGCCCTCGACTAGCCATCAAGGCAAGCCACTTGCCTAACAAACGTGCCCATAGTATTGAGGTGCCTTGCTGCTGGCCAAGTATTCCATCTGTGCGTATATAATGGGACCAAGTCCAGTGTTCTCTCTCACACTTCCCTTCCCCTGATGAGCTGGGCACCCAGTCAGCTGGCTACCCTCTGCCCTCCTCCCGGGGGACCCCCATGGACAAGGTCATAGCATTAGGGGCCAGTGTCTATCCATGAATAAGGGGCTTAAGCCAAACCACCATGAAATTGCTGTTCTGTGTGGGTAACCTTCGCTGCTCTGTTCGTAACATAAACTTAGCTCTCCATTTGTTTTGGTGCTCAATCCAGGTTTTTGAGACAAGCCAGGATATTCTAAAAGTTACATCTCCCAGAATTTTGTTTTTGTTGAGTTTTTGCAACCCTGGGCAGCGTGTGCTGTGTCTTTCTGATGGTCCATATTGGAAAAAGATTAATCTATAAATCCATCTTGGTATACTACGTCCCTACCCCAAACCCACCTTGAATGTAATCTAAAACATCTTCCCACATTTACCCTTTCCCTGTACCATTCTTTGTGGCCAGGTTGCACTCATTTAATTTCTATCCTTTCTTTTTCTACAGCCGCACAGGCCACACTGCTGAACATCAAGAATGCCAGGAAGCACTTTGAGAAGCTGGAGCGGATAGACACTGTATCCTCCTCCATTGCCCGCTAGTTGCCATGTCCTTGCATCCTCCCTCTGCAAGATCCTTGGGTCTGTCTGGAACCATCGCTCTCCTCCCCCCCTCATCCCAGAAGTCTGGCAGCAAGAACTGTCCAGTGGGAACAAATGCAGTATCCTGTGTTGGGAGTGGAGTATTGTTGGCCATCTTGGCAGGATGACGAAGTCTGCATCTCTTCAATTTTTTCCCTCTTGATGAAAGCCATCCATGGTGTATTCATTTCTGGGTAGGGTGGGATAGTGCCTAAGATCATTGAAGTGAAAGATTTACTTAGTTTTCTCCAAGCCAATTTTGATGCTTGTGTAATGCCCATCAGGAGTTGATGTGTGTCTGAAGATCGGCACATCAAGGAAATTGATCCGATGCTAGGAAATCCTATGTTTCTTCTGCCTGGTCCGATGCTTTTTGTTTGCATTGGAATATTTTAGAAATGGGCTGCAACAGTTGGTTTTTCTGTCTAGCTCTTCAGACCATTCAAGAAGTGATACACTTTTCTTCTTGTCACATTGAATGCACCAATGTCGTTGAATCACAAGGATTTTGTCACTTTAAAATCATGAGCTTGATATTTTTGTTCATCATGCCAGCCTCATCATATTGGTGTGTCCCTGTGGGTTCGGGGTAAGAATTGACCCACCGCGTCTCCCTATGCGATTCGTAAGAGGCGAATAGCTAGGGACATCGTGACCCGTCTTACGTTTACTCTAAACTGTTCTAGAGATTTTCATGCTTAATGGCCTTACATAGCATACAAAGGCTGATAGCACCATCCATCCATTATCATATTGGTGTATCATTAGTCTGGCTATTCTGCATGCATTTTGTATAGATACTGTGATGCAGGTGCGAGTATTACTGCAAGAGAATGCGTGGTTAGAATAGATGTCGCATTATCTTGCCTGTATGTATGCATGCGCATGTACAGAATACTAATAGTACAAGTTGGAGTGCTGCCCAGCAGCTTCAGGTGATTGGTGCGATTAAAATGAGCTGTACCCACTTTGTTAAAATTACACACATCTCCAGTAGTTGATTTTGTCTGCCTGTGAGTACCTGTACTGGCAGGGTATTGATTACGTTTGCATTCATGAAGTAAAGAAAAGTTCATGTCGCATTGAGTGATCATTTTCTTCATGTGAAGTGACGTTTTATTGATTGACATTGCATCATTAAAATGATTTACCATTTTGTAATGACTCTTTATTGGATTTTCAAAGTAGATCTAATATTTTGATAACTTTTCCATACAAGTTGTGCAAGTCGCACTGGGAGAGATCCAGACATGAAATTGTAGACTCCGGAACCAATGGGTCCAGCTCGCCACAGTAGGTAATAGTGCTCTACAGGTCGCTAGGCGTCTGAATTCCATGCAGTGCAGTTGTGTGCGCGTCAACTGGCGAGGTTAACAAACCCTGCCAGAGATCTCCCCAAAAGTTCTGCATGCAGCATTTTTGAAATTGCTTTTAACCTTGGATTTGAAATTAATAGCATTTGTTGTAGAGTACAGAGGAAATTATTCTGCCTCTCCCTTGGACAGTTATGAAGGACAAAAATGTCCTGTTGATGGCATCAGTTCCACCGCCAGTTGCAGACTGCATGAGCTGAACTCTTTCATGATCTTATGACAAATCTTGTTACTGCATTAAAATAAATTGATCTTTACAACCTAGTCATTCTTGAAGCTCTGCGGGAGTGCCCCGATAGAAACTGCTCAATAGAATGTAGTGAAGGTCAAGTTGGTAATAACACCCCATGTTTGTACATAATTGTCAAGAGCCGTCAGCTCTTTCATATTACCCACATCAATAATGGACTCGTACATTCAGATTGCCTATACACGACTGCCTTTACTGCCCGAGATCTAGAAAATGTCTGGCTGTGCTGGCCTTTTCCCTGTAACCGTCTAAACCAATAACTGTCCAATCTTACCTGACTGACACAAGTGGATGCAGGGATGTGGTACCTGCAGAGCTGGTTCAGGGAAATGGTGGGTTGTGCAGGAATCCAAAAGCATTTGTGGGAGCCAAGGAGTTTTGAAATGTATGAAAAATTGTCAGAGACGAGCACTTGTGAGGCTGGAAGCTTTTCTCCTACATGATCCTGTCCATGCAGGCGCTTGCCATGAGCACTCATCTCGGAACAGTTTTAATACCTTTTGCAACGAAATGCCTCGGGTCCCACATTCTATCCTTTCGGATTACTTGTGCAAAATCTGCCTCGGCTGTACAATTTCCCCATGATTGCAAGCCAGAGGAGCATTCCCCTAAGCAAATCAACTAATGCAAAACTAGTTGAATGCAATGAAGTGGCATTTTCCAGTTTCGTAGTGGGCAGTTCCTGTAATTCTATGCAACATCCATGGATTCTTGCCATAAACTATCTCCAAACCAAACCCTCCAAGCTTTTTTTAATAACCTGTTTCTTCTGTCAGCCTGTGTGGCAAGTGAGTTGTCAGGCTGCTTCTAGGGAACGAAACTGAGCTGTGCTCTTCCCTTGGATGGCAGGCTGCCAGGGCATTTCTCCTGCATTGCTTTTTTGTTACAACTCACCCTGTCACATGATGGGAAAGCTTTTCTTCATTAAACATTCTTTTTATATATAACCGTTAGAAGTATTGCAGGGTTGAATTATTGGTCGAATTGTCTTTTCAGCAGATGCTCTGGCCCCCAAGGGCCATTGCAGACAATGCTGTAAATTTCCAATTTCTTCGCTTTGTCGTAATGAGAATCGGTGGTAGGCAGTGCATCCTTTACGCACCAAGCAAAAAAAAAATGCAATAAACAGTGTCGCAAGGCTATCCATATATGGAAGGCTCTTGCTCTCAGGAAGTCTAGCTGGAAACAATCATGGTTACAAATGAACGACAAGTTGCTTCCAGGAGCTCTTCCGATAGGTTGATTGATGGCTGACCTGCTGTTTAGTTGTGTGCAAATAAACTGCAGGCTATTCCAGGCAGCGAGACCTACTTGATGCATGCACAACTCACTTTGCTATAGGCAGCACGCATGGAGTCAAGATGCAAAATTCTGCTGCAAGCACAACAATCTGTAGCTTCACAGTGTGATCTGCAATGTTAACACCTCTGTCCCATTAGGCACTGCTCCAGATGGAAATTTCTACAGTCCACACACAACAGGAGCAGTCCACAGTTTGCAGCCACAGCAACTGCTGAATGGGGAATTTTGGCCCCAAAACATTTCGAGGGTGAAATAACTCAATGCATTTTTAACAAGAAGGGCAAAGCCCATACGACTCACATGCTTGACCTTGACCTTTATATGACCTTGACCTTCAAGGTCAAGGTCAAACAACTAAACCTACCAATGACATCATACACTAAGAACTGCTTTACACATTTTTCCTTCCAAAACACATGTGACCTTGACCCAAGGTCAAGGTCATCCAAAATCATGCAACACAAAGCTGTTAATTCAAGACATAGGAAGCACAATGGTGCTTATTGGCACTTTCTACCATGAGATATAGTCACTTTTAGTGGTTCACTACCCCATTTTGGTCTCATTTCATAAGGGTCAAAGTGACCTTGACCTTGATGATATGTGAACAAATGTGTCTCATGATGAAAGTATAACATGTGCCCCACATAATTATTAAGTTTGAAACAGTTATCTTCCATAGTTCAGGGTCAAGGTCACTTCAAAATATGTATACAATCCAACTTTGAAGAGCTCCTGTGACCTTGACCTTGAAGCAAGGTCAACCAAACTGGTATCAAAAGATAGGGCTTGCTTTGACCTATATACCACTTGTAGCTAAGGTCGCCATTCTCAATAACGTGGGAGAAAATTGGGAAAATGTGAAAAATGACTGTTTTTGAGACCACATTTATGGCTCCTGTGACCTTGACCTTGAAGCAAGGTCAAGTCACTATGTATGTTTTTTGAGGCCTTGTCATCATACACCATCATGCCACATTTGGTGTTGATAGACTTAATAGTCTCCGAGAAAAATCCAACGTTTAAGTTTTTTACGGACGCCCGGACGGACGGACGGACGCCCGGACGGACGGACGACACGGCTCAGTACATAGACTCACTTTTGCTTCGCATGTGAGTCAAAAACTGAAGAAGAGTAATTAGTACTGATATTAAAAATAATCCATGCAAAGAAAACAAAGCAATAACAGCAACAACAACAAACAAAATCTGCTGGATTTTGACAAATGTTTCTCTTGCATTTCTTGGCAATCTACAATTAAAACAATGATTTCATTTTGACAAATAAAATGTTAAAAATTTCTTTAAATCTGTATCTATGACCAATATATATTAACAATAGGATAACTCTAAGAATGGATAAAAATCAAATGCATTACCCAAACACATCTTTCCATTACATTCAATCAAAGTGCATGGGAATAGAATTAGTTTCAAGAACAGTCAGGAAGCAGTTGGGGAGTAGTAAGAGAACAAAACAACCAGAAACGGAAATACAGATGCAGAAAAAGTTGAAATATCAACAGTGGTTGCAGTAAAACCATACAGCATTTGCATTTCTACAAAATTAAGACAGCACAACACCAAAGTTTGTTCTGAATCTACAACCACACATAGGTCATGGAGCAAGACCATTGCTGGTTTCTAGATGGAATAGAATATCAGACACAATGATGGTGCATGGTATTCATTACACTGTATGTCAAAAACATGTGTCTCTGCTGGAGGAGGCTGCAGCTCTAATATCCCATGCTCTCTTCACACATTTTGGACAGAGATATGCTCCACAGCTCTAATATCCCATGCTCTCTTCACACACTTTGGACAAAGATATGCTCTCTTCACACACTTTGGACAGAGATATGCTCCACAGCTCTAATATCCCATGCTCTCTTCACACACTTTGGACAAAGATATGCTCTCTTCACACACTTTGGACAGAGATATGGTCTCTTCACACACTTTGGACAGAGATATGCTCCACAGCTGCATCAGAAGGACAGGAAGATCGCAGAGCAGAATATGCAGGTGTGCAACATGTACATTCAGGAAGAGGGAGGTAGTAGTAAATTGAGTTTCAGATGCTGCTCTCACACCATGTCAAACACAATCAAGTTATTTCTGTCGCCAGTCAACCACATGTGAAAATAAGGGACAGACTTGTGAAGACAAGAAAGAAAGAACACAAGAAAAAGTGAGAGGTCAAAGTGGATGAAAGGACAGAATGACAGAAGGAGAGCTAGGGTGACAGAGAGAAACACCACGAGGAATGGCAGTGGAGAGGCGACAAGTTTTAAGGCACCGAGGTAATCAGTGGGGTATTTACATCTTGCTTGGAGGTGATGACAAACTCACAACTATGTACAACCTGGATATGAGAAACTGAATATATGACACCATGATGAGAACCAGACTGCACCATCTCACCACTGATACACTTCCTCTGCCCATTTGTGGAAATAATGTACAATGCTTCCCCCAAATGTACGCATTGACAAGTCACTTGTCAACTTCAACCAGTTTGCATCATGCATTCTTCAAAATATTG
Organism: Theodoxus fluviatilis; assembly: GCA_034096865.1. Lineage (NCBI taxonomy): Eukaryota > Metazoa > Mollusca > Gastropoda > Cycloneritida > Neritidae > Theodoxus > Theodoxus fluviatilis. The sequence goes on along the minus strand of JAWQFJ010028007.1, from coordinate 116,698 downwards.
ACTTTTCGTGGATTTTTCTTATGCTTAAAAAAATGACAGACAGCAGACATGCCCACTCTAATGGGCACACTCACAGCTGTTGCCACAGGTACAAGACAGTTGTTGCTATGGCAACAGGACAGCAAGTCCAGGAGACAGCCTAACAGAGCTGGAAGAGAAGACCTCTTACAGCTTCCACTGCACAAGCATGGAAAAGCAATGATGACTTGGCATAGCAACCCACGATCTAGCTTTCACTTTGCTTTCATTCAGTCTCGAGGAAACCTCAAATTCCCTTTGGTTCCCATAGATTTGCATGCACACACTGGCCCCTCCCTACACATCAACATAGTTTGACTTGCACATCAAGGCACACACAGAAAGGGTGATACACACTAACACCAACTTGAAAATTTGCCTTGAGTTTCTGATTGCCAAGACTGGTGGTACATGATTAGGGTATTCAACCAGGGGAAACAGTCTATTCATCACAAGTTTTATTTTCGATCAGAAAAAAACATCTTTGGACACAAAAATGGAAAAGGAATTACCAAAGGCAAAACGAAATGCATTCTAGATGGAGGGCTGTAATGGATTGAGAAAGTGCCATCGGTGCAATGAGGTGGAATGCTACTGTTTCAGAGGTCATCGCAAACTACATCAACACTAGCTACTGTCAACAGCTGCAAGCAATGTCTTGTTGGTCACAGCTGGTCACACACAAGAACCATGAAACCAAAGTACAAGGATCCATTTTTCCCTTGTGGCTGCACTCAAATTATGCACTTTTCAGCTCTGTGATCACGAATGTTATGACGAAATTCAAAATGCGCTCAGTACAGACAGCTAAAACATCAAGAGATAGAACCAGACTTATGGAAGTCTGATGTAATCCATGTACACGTAGCTCAGAACCATTAACTGCATGCTTTCCTAAAGATTATCTTACATCAGGAACATTTCCAGAATAGCAGGAGACAGAACATACTGATTAGACAAGATTGTGCATCATATTTCAAAATCATATTCAGCATGTCTTGCAAACTGTAACTCCAAACACTGTCCAACATTTTGTAGACTTTTCTTTTGTCACTTGAGATCTTAGCCGACAAAGAAAAATGACAAATAGCTCAAATTCTTTGTCCAGCATTTATTTTTTAATCAATGAGATTTTTAACTCCCCATATTAGTAGAAGGAATTAAAAACATTATTTAAAAGCCCAAAACTAAGCATTAGTGATAAAATACACTTTTTGGAAATTTTAATTTCTTTTAAAAGTATTGTATAGTTCATTCAAACCAAAATGAAGCAAATTAAATGTTTCCAGATTCCAATTTACCACCCATCGCAGGTACATTTAAATATACAAACTCAAAAAAAAAGGGGTGAAAAAAAGTTACACAAAGACAACACATTCCAAAACAGTTGGGCAGGAGAGCGATTTTAAACTTTCAAAACATCCATGTGGCAAATGCTAAGTTCACCTGGTATGGTGGTCTTACACACAGTTCCCAGTGCATGCAACACCCGAGCCATAACAATCACTGGCAGTGAAATCTTCCCTCTGCCTGGTAGGTGTGCAAGTGTGGAGAGGTGGGAGCTGAGATGGAGATGCTTATGCATGAGTCCAACCAAATCAAGGGACAGCCCCCCCCCCCCCCCCCCCCAAAACAAAAACAAAACAACAACAAAAAACACAGTGTTAAGACGTCCCAGACAAGACAGGCAGCCATGCTGCAGATCCGTACTAAATTCAATATGCATATTCACTCAGGTTATTGGGTTTTTAGTCAAACTAGGCCTGCTATTTGTGTGCGATGCAACCCATCAGCATCTCGCCGTACACCACCTCTCCTCGCCATTTGCAAACTTGACCCAAGTCACCATGGAAGGGTGATGGAACGGTAAAGTAAATTAAAATTCATTTTCATCAGTACCAACCCCTTCAACCTCATGTAAACTATCCCACCACGTCCCAGTCATAACCAGTCAAGAAATAGGAAAAACTCACAGTTGCCTGCCAAACATGCCATATTTCCCCATGCTTGCACTTCCCAAGTTCTCTGTACACCCACTCTGCCCGACATCTGCACTGTCTGATGCCGTGCATGCAAAACACACACACATGCATGCAACTGCAGGCAGAGGACTTGGTCCTGCAGGCTGGACCTGCTTGCTCTGGCACCAGCGGGTAGCAGTCAGTCCACACAGGTCTGGGCTTGCGGGAGCGCCCCTCACAGCTTGTCCTGGCTCAGGAGGGGGATCTTGGCCACTTGGTGGAACACTCTGCAACGCACATGCAAGTGTGTACATGCGGAAATCCGCATATGAAGTCAACACATACATGTAGTGCATGCATGCAAGCATGCAATCACAACTTGCACAATAAAAACCGCTGGCGCTGAACCTCCAGGTTTTGGCATATTAAAAAAAAATGTAAAAAAAGATCGGGTTCGACCCCGCAATCTCTCGAGAAAAGAGGGGAAAAACACACACACACAAAAACACAAAAACCCAGGTCGGGTTCGAACCCACAACCTCTCGAAAAAAGAGAAGAAAAAAAAGTTTCAGCGCAGAATCAAACCTGGTCATGCATGACAAAGAGACAAACGCTCTACCAGCTGAGCCATTAGAGAATTGCTGTGACGGAGTGTTTGTAAAGCATGTAAATCCATTTCTAAGCTATTGGCCCAGGAACAATCGACCATATATTTAAAACATGATGGATAGGTTCAGGAAAGCTCCTATTATGACATGTTTTGTTTTCCTTTGGCATGTCATAGACGCTGAATTAACACTCACACAGTCACACAGAGGAGGAAGTGTATTATACTTTATAGATGTTCACACCAGACATGTGCATTCGTACTCATTCACGCACACACCGTGTGTGGTACTGCTACCGAGTACCGTCGTTCTACAAGCAACGAGTCAATCCTGATAACATGATGCATAACTGGTAGGTTTTTAGGCTAGATTTGCTTTGAAAAGTTGCAGAAAATCTGATGGTGGTTACAATCTGACGGTATAACAAGTTTTGACAAGGAAAAAACCAAGCAACTATAACCATTCTGACCGTTGTCAGCCATGTTTGCAGAAGCTCCTAATCTCGCTGGAAACAAGATTTCATACTCTTGTCGTGGAACCAAACGACGAAAAGATTGACCTGATTTTTCAATACAAACACTGTATTCATTTTGTTGTTTAGACTGCAAGTGTAACTTTTCTGACTTGCGTTCCACTCAACACATTTTTCACCTAGTGGACATGTACTCGATTAATTGACTCGATTAAATTGAACTGATGTATTTGATATACATTTGTATTAATCCGGAAAAATTAGGAAATCATACTTCATTCATTCGAGCATTAGTCTTGACAGCGTTCAGCGGACGAAGTAAACATCAATCTACTTCAACCATAACGTAAGTGCGAGTTGCAGACGAAACTATCACCGTCACATGACACGGTGACGCCGAATGTCAAATCACTGCTATCTTACAGTCGAAATAATCGGACAAAGTCTGAATAATCTGAGAAAGAAAATCGAATTGGTTTATTATGTGTATGAATACGAGTTTTTTTAATCGACTTCGGTCAATTTCGCGCTGCCTTGCAGTGATGATTTGAATACGAAGCAGTCATCAAGGCGAAAACGATCTCGACGCCAGCGAAGTTTTGACCATGAATGGAAAAAAATCGTATTACGACCGTCAACCACTTTCTCTTCAAACCTCGATTCTGAAAATTTGATACATTCAATCGGACCTAACTTCCAGTTAGTGTGCAAAATCTCAAGGAAATCCGTCCAGTAGTTTTTGAGATATAAGCCGTGGAGTCGGGACAGACAGACAGACAGACAGACACACACACACACACACACACACACACACACACACACACACACACACACACACACACAGATAAAGTCTGTAGGACCGCCAGTAAACCTGGAGGGATAATTATTTCTCCTTTACCAGTGTTCTCAAATTCAGTGTTCGTCATTAAACAGCTTCAAAAAAAGAATTGACACGATGTTCAAAGACTACATGTACTGTGATGATGTTGGCCACCCGCTGTTGCCACATATACCACTCTCTGCCACTCATAAGCCACCGGAAGAAAAGTATAGAGAATAGGCACGATCTTTTAAGATCGTTAGAACTAGGGTAGTAAAAAGTGAGAGTAGCCATAAGTACTGATCAAAAGATCAGATAAAGGCCTCGCGGCCTAAGACATCTGAGGACATATCTATCTATCTAAATGCATTCTCTGTCCTCGCAAATGACGTCACGTTATTGATGACGTCGCACATGTTGGCATTTCGCCATTCCATCAAATTGCCTACCTCCCCAGGTCTTTCGAAATTCTTCTTCTGGCATATGGGTCTTTGATATGGGATCGAAATTGTACTTGCAAATGACATAACGTTATTATTGACGTCAAATTTGGCTTTGCCGTCAAATGTCATTTCAATAGTTTTTAGACCGGTAATTTCGAGAATACGACCTTAAAAAAACCACTTTCTCTTCAAGCCTTGATTCTGAAAATTTGATACATTCAATCGGACCTAACTTCCAGTTAGTGTGCAAAATCTCAAGGAAATCCGTCCAGTAGTTTTTGAGATATAAGCCGTGGAGACGGGACAGACAGACAGACAGACAGATAAAGTCTGTAGGACCTCCAGTAAACCTGGAGGGATAAAGCTCAAGCACACATATGCAGACCTGCCAACCCACCATCATACCAAAGAGTAGCATCCAGAGCTATATGGAGTAGCATTGAAGGAATAGGCGTAGCGGGGGTGGGGGGTGGGGAGAGATAAGGCTGTGAGGTTGGCGTGATAAGCTGACCCGGTGGAGTGAAAGCGGGGGGGGGGGGGGGGGGGGGGGGGGGGGGGGGGGTGGGAGAAGAGATAAGGCTGTGAAGGCGGCGTGATAAGCTGCGCTGGCGGCGTGAAAGCGGGGGGGGATTCTCCATCGCGGTCAAAAGTTCAAGCACGCGGGAAAAAGCATAGTTTTTATGGACAAGCGTAGCAGGCATGTCGAAAGCGTAGCATGCTACGCCTAAAGCGTAGCATTTGGCAGGTCTGCATATGCATGCAAGCGCACACACACACACACACACAATCTCTCTAAACAAGATATAGGAGCAAGATGCCGTCAACACTACAGCAACCTTCACCAGCTACATAAAGATCGTGAACTTTCATTAGATGAGATCATTCACACATGTGCATTCTGGAACTGGTTGCCAGATTTTAAAGTGCTTCTTGCACATAATTGTGTTTGAGGTTTCCTCCCAATGTAATGAGCCAGTGGCCGTTACTTTAAAGTTGTTCTCTCTCTCTTTCTTTCTTTTCCTCTGCCTGACCTTTGCTATTCACAGGTTATGCTTGGCCTGTCTCACTCATTTTTAATGCATGGAGCCAGTATTGGAGGTTGCAGTCTACTATGCTGGATGGACTTACTTGTGTGCATATTTGCTCTTGACGGTCTTGAGGTCGTCGTATTTCCTGGTGGTCAGCATGAGGTTGAGGCATTGGACAACAGGCATGATCTGCTCCTTCTGGTAGCCACTGTGGAACTGCAGATTGGCATCCTGCAAGACAATCGGTCAGAGTCAATTCAATTTGCCCCCAAACAAGCCCTCAGTGGTACTACAGCACCTTGGGTCAGCCCGTCACCCATGCAACTTACTGTACGAAGTACAGGTGTTGCCCATCATGTATAGCAGGGCTGCCTACCCTCCTTTTTCGATTTCAGTATTACCAAGTTCCAATTTCCGTATTTCAGTTCCGATTTCAGTATTAAACCGTGCGACAGTGCAAGAAAACAAAGCAACTTTAATCATTAACCAGGGACCAAAAGATAAAACAAAACATACCTGATTTTATGTACACTATATACAATAGTTCTGCAGCTTGTTTACTGTGACAAAGACTGGTAGTAGGCACTTTTCAGGCCTTTCAGGTCTTTGACACTGTAGTTTCTGTCAAGGGCTTGTCCAGGCCTGGACTTGGCTACCACCAAGGCCTCCAAGGTGTCGGATCCCATGCTGCCTCTGAAGTGTGTTTTGTTCTTTCTCACGACTGAGAAAATGCGCTCACAGTGAGCTGATGAGTGAGGGATTGTCATTATGGCAAGCATAACCATGGGGAGGCGTGGGAAGAGGAGGTCTTCCCCTACACCTACACTCAGTTTGTCCAATGCCGCCATTGGGAGGTTCAGTTCTACTGTCAAGTCTACCATCATCGCCTCAGCTCGAATTACGTCGATGTCGATTTGGGACACTTTCGAAGGAGGTGGTGTAAAATATTCACTGATAGGTTTTTGCGCTGCTGCGACCTTCTCATTTTTCTTCACATGCTTTGGGCCTTCAACATGCCTTTTGATATCGTTGGCGCCACCACTGGAGATGCTGAACTGGTTATCACAAGTCGTACATTTGACAGTGGAGTCAGTGGTGCCTCGGACTATAAATGGATACTTCTCCGTGTACGCTGGAATGTAGACCTGCGACCTCGGCTGTTTCTTCGATAATTCAGAAACACAATCGCTTGGCTTTCGTTTTGACGCCATTGTTGCACATGAACACTGCACATACCGGCACTCTCCGGAAAAACACTTCGTGCGTTGCGCTTTCGCACTGTACGAAAATGACGTCACTCGGCGATTTTCGGAAATATTTTCGCGCGCTGCGCCTGCGCATTACAGAACAAACCCATTCGGCAATCATCGGTAGACTGCTTCGGAAAACGATTCGCGCACAGCCACAGGCCAACGATTTTGGAAATTATTTTATTATAGTTTTTATTTTGATATTTCCGGAACGCAAAATTAACTCCCGTATTTTCAGGAACGCTCGCCAATTTTTTTAAATTTCCGGACAAAATCCGGAATTTCCGTACGGGTAGGCAGGTCTGGTATAGTAACCCTTTAACTCTTCATGCAACTCAATGGCATCCCTTTCTGTCATAGCAGGAATAAGGCAAATTACATTAAAAAATGGATCAAAGTGATGTTTTGTCAACAACTTTTCAAGAAATGCATGGATTTAAATGAAATATTCTGAATTCATTGGGTAGCGAATGTGTTTGATAAATGCAAAGCAAACACCATATACATTAAGCATGGAGTTGGTAAACTCTCTCTTCATTCTTACCCAGGTGCCTTCATTCTTCATACGCAAAGCCAGGTAGAGGGCAGCGGCGGCCATGCAAGACTCCAACTGCCCCACGAACTGGTAGTCCATCAGCGACATCTCCAGTATGTATCTTGCAAGCGTCAGTGTTTCCATTGAGGTCTCTGCACACTGTCCAAGGCAAAACATGGCATTGTCAGGGCAGGCATAAACAGCTCCAAGGAACTGGTCATGTGTGGTGCCAAGCACCCAGCTGTTGATTGTCCCTTGGGTTCAATGATGACTAGAGTCTAACATCCATCTGTGGGATTGGAGGTGGCTCTGCAAGCCAGTCAAGACCAGAATAGGTGAGATTTAAAGGGACTATGGAACTTGGATGACATTGCTGGACCGATATGGCTATGATACCTTTCCAGTGATGCTTAGGCTGGCTTCTTCACTCTCTAGAGGGAGACCCTTGCCAGTTCACTGAGGGGGCACCTATGGTGTTACCAGAGCCACCGGCACCAGCTCTTTTGGTTCAAGACTGCGTGGTATCAGGCCATCTTTCCAGCTGTCCTTCATGGTTGGAGCAAACAAGATTTGACTCTCACAAACACACGGCACATGACACCAGCCTGAAGGTATGGGGTCCCATACAGGTTTTTCCCTTGCCTCTTGCTGCATTCCTCTACCACAGTGCCTGTCAACTTCTCCCCATCTGCTGCCTCTACATTTCTCATCTGTGGCTTGTTGATCTAAATCTAGCAGTGACTTGACCATTTTGGGGGGCATTTGCTTCTTGTTGCCTAAATGATCAATGAATCAACTCACTGAAGTTGTATTGCTGGACATTTCCAGATGGGCATGGTCAACACAGGCATCACATCACTACAGGCCACACCAGGACCATGCATGCCCATCTAAATTTGTTAGGCAAAGTGACTTCAAAAGAGTTAAGTACCCTGAGTTGTGAGCAGCAAAACTGGAGAGCTAGCTCACACCATCCCTGGACAGCAAGAAGTGGTAATGGGAAAGGCAGCTCTGCTGGAATGCAGCATCATGGGACACGACAATTTTATCAATGAAGTAGTTACATTACATGGAGACAAGAGGCTTGTTCAGGTGGCGCAGCGCTGCGAAGCACTGCACAGCGCTGTACGTGTTTCACTCCCGAACAGCAATTTTGGGGCGTGATTCACTCAGCGCTGAGCAGTGCTGTGCATCACAGATCCGAGGTGATTCACACGATTTTCAAAATGGCGTCTTTGATCCCGCACTGGCAGTCGATGCGTAAAAACCCCCTGAGAAACATCATTTTGGGACTGAAACGGGCTTTATTTGCCCCAAGCGCTCTGAATGCGTGAGTAATGGCAAGTAAGGATGACACAGTTGTGGACTTTATTCATGCAGAATACATTTAAACGTGCATAAACGATGTCTGTGGCAAAGAAAACACTTTCTTAGCGTCTAGCAACACAACATGCGACGCAGAAGATTTGCCTACCTTTCAACAAGTGAAGCGCTGCATTACATCTGTAGGTGTTCATGAGAGGCAAAGAACGCTTAATTGCCAACATGAAGCGCTCATGCAGCGCTTCGTACTCCTGAACAAGCCTAAGGTTGTACATATGATGTGAGCAGGCAACATTCAGTCTGAGAATAAATTTGGAGGCTTGACAAACATTGTAGAACAAAACAACATCATGGAGGATTTTGACAGCTATATTGTCTTGGTCTGTCCTGTGCAGTCTCAAGCTAGCACACAAGTATAGCCAAAACTAAATGGCAGAGTCTCGTGTCAAACATATGGCTCCAGCATCCAACTACATACAACCGATTCACTTCCTGGCCTGTTCATATCCCAAGGTGGTATGCATTGACAATAAATCTGTGTATACACACCCTGGCGTATCTCCTCAGGAACCGGTAGGAAAGAGGCATTCCAATTTCAAACTGGATGGTACGGAAGATTTCCCGCTCCAGCTCCATGAATTCGTCCCTCTCATAGACTCCATCACAGATAAATATCAGGTCCTCCAGGCTCGGGGGGATCCGCTCCTGCATCAGACAAACAATGCATCGTCTTGCCTGTCTGATAATGACATGTCCACATTGCCACTGTATGTAACGTGTCAATGTTGTCCCATACCACCCACCCATCAGTTCTATTGTTTCACTCCCTCTGGAAAAAAAACCCACACACATCCATGCACACACACTGCAGAAATCACTCATTGTGCTTTTGCAGAAAATACACACTGCAGTCAATATGCGCATCAGAACATTGCAGAGAACACAAGCTGCAGAAAATTCACTCAAAACACACATTGCAGAATATACACCTTTGAAAACACTGCAGATAATACACCCCAGAAAAGTGTAGACAACACACACCGCAGAAAATTCACTTGAGAAAACACTGCAGACACACACAACCATAAACACACCCTTGAAAACACTGCAGTAAACACAACAGTAAACACACCCTTGAAAAAGCTGCAGAAAACACACTGCTGAGAACACACTCCCAGAAAACTGTATAGACAACATATACTGCAGAAAATTCACCTTTGAAAACACTGCAGACAACACACCGTAGAAAATGCACCCTTGAAAACATTGCAGACACACTGTAGAAAATGCACCCTTGAAAACATTGCAGACACACTGTAGAAAATGCACCCTTGAAAACACTGCAGAAAACACAATGTAGAAAATGCACCCTTGAAGACATTGCAGACACACTGTAGAAAATGCACCCTTGATTAACTGCAGACAACACACTGTAGAAAATGCACCCTTGAAAACATTGCAGACACACTGTAGAAAATGCACCCTTGAAAACACTGCAGAAAACACAATGTAGAAAATGCACCCTTGAAAACATTGCAGACACACTGTAGAAAACACCCCCTTGAAAGCATTGCAGACACACTGTAGAAAATGCACCCTTGAAAACACTGCAGAAAACACAATGTAGAAAATGCACCCTTGAAAACATTGCAGACACACTGTAGAAAACACCCCCTTGAAAGCATTGCAGACACTGCAGAAAACACAATGTAGAAAATGCACCCTTGAAAACACTGCAGACAACACACTGTAGAAAATGCACCCTTGAAAGCACTGCAGACAACACACTGTAGAAAATGCACCTATGAACACTGCAGACAACATACACTGTAGAAAACACCCCCTTGAAAACATTGCAGACAACACACTGTAGAAAATGCACCCTTGAAAACACTGCAGACAACATACACTGTAGAAAACACCCCCTTGAAAGCACTGCAGACAGCACACTGTAAAAAATGCACCTATGAACACTGCAGACAACATACACTGTAGAAAACACCCCCTTGAAAACACTGCAGACAACATACACTGTAGAAAATGCACCTATGAACACTGCAGACAACATACACTGTAGAAAACACCCCCTTGAAAACACTGCAGACAACATACACTGTAGAAAATGCACCTATGAACACTGCAGACAACATACACTGTAGAAAACACCCCCTTGAAAAACTGCAGACAACATACACTGTAGAAAATGCACCCTTGAAAACACTGCAGACAACATACACTGTAGAAAATGCACCCTTGAAAACACTGCAGACAACATACACTGTAGAAAATGCACCCTTGAAAACACTGCAGACAACATACACTGTAGAAAATGCACCCTTGAAAACACTGCAGACAACACACTGTAGAAAATGCACCCTTGAAAACACTGCAAACACACTGTAGAAAATGCACCCTTGAAAACACTAGAGAAGGCTAAAAACTGTGCAGCAGACAGCTACAGCTGGCCATAGAGACCCATGGATGACTCACGTCGTACTTGCACGCGATGTAGAGGCACACAGCGCCGGTGATCTGCAGACGCTCCTTGGGGACCACAACATGGGAGAGGTAGCTGTCAATGATGCGGACGCCCAGGTACAGAGTCTCATGGTTCAGTTCGTAGTTCTCCTGCAGTTCCACCAGCCAGTCCACTAGGATGGCCCGCATGTGAGGTGTCAAGGACGTCTGCTTGTCCATGTAGGGCTGCACCAGGAACTTCCTCTGCAACCACAAGCCAGACATGTCTTTCTTTCTATTCCTTCTCCTGAAGCGCGTTCCCTAAACCAATCAATTGCTAGCAAAGTTAGTCAAAGGCGATCAAAGGATATCTTCCTGTTTATCAATATTAGGATTAAGGGGGGATACGGCAGTGCAAACTCACTATTTTCTTGATTTTCGTCGATGTTGGGATTATTGCAGATTTGAGTTGCATAACCATCCTACTAACCAGCGCCGGTCTTTATAAGTGTGAAATATGCTCGAAAATATTTATAAAATATTAAAATGTACACTACCTGTCACCGAAATAAATTGTTTCTTTGCTTTTTGGGGCTGACGGTGTCATTGTTTTCCACTTGACAACATACACGATCGAAGCTTGAATGCCGACATGTTTGGTATCATTTTGTAGCTCTTTCCATTAGGAGAATGCTGCAAGGGAGAGAACTCCTCTATACTAACTCAAGATAGCGTGGTTGACCTCAATAGGAGAGCCTATTTTGCGGGAGAACAAAGGAAATGGTCACGTGGGCCAATCAGAAGCTTAGAATTCCTCCCACAATTCTCCACTGCATGACGACAACATGGCGCCTCAGGTTGATCGCAGAATCTACTCGTAACTCTTCGCGTGTATTATTATTGTGATTTTGGTGCACTGAAGAAGCCAAATGCCGAGGAAAGGAAAACTAGTTAGAAGCAGGCAGTTAGAAGCTGCCAGGGCTGCAAAACGGCAGGATCTACCTCCTGCACCGATGTCAACGGATTCTCCGCGGCACGATCGATCGGTTATTTCGACTCCTGCACCGATGTCAACTGATTCTCCACGGCACTAGCAATCGGTTATTTCACCTCCTGCACCGATGTCAACAACAGATTCTCCAGTCCCATCCACTTCGTCAACTGATTGTGCAACTCAAGAACCGTTTCCATCCACTTCCCAAGCTGGAATTAGTGAATCAACTTCGGTTTCTGCATCTCGGAAGAAATTGGACATAGCAGCAAGCAGAAGTGCAGACACTGCCTGTGGTGTGGAGATGCTCAGTCTCAGAAGTGGCTGATTTCCCACGTGGATCAGTTGACGAAACTGCTGGCACAAGTTCCTTGCCCAGAATGTTTTGAAAATGAACTGGAAGTAGGCATCTGTGAAGGTGGAAATCAAGGATTTTCCACTAAATTGGAGCTCCTGTGTCACAAATGCGGCTTCAGAGCCGATGAACTGAGTTCTCCAAGAGTGGGAGGGTCCACAAAGAAGAACGTGGCATTTGAAGTCAACAGACTGATGACTCTGTTTAGTCATGAGGTTGGGACAGGCCATCGGGTTCTAGAGAAATTCAGCACCATCTTCGGATTGCCAGGAATGCACAAGAAGACCTTCCAGCGCCACGACCGGCTACTGACAGGTAAGAAAAACAATCATCTTGCTCAATTAAATTCCTTACATTGATCTGTGTATAATTATTGGTATTTTGTCGTGTTCTGACATGATTCTAAATCCATGAATACTGCTTCCTATGAATTGATTATTGCAGTCATCTAAGCTTTGTTTTCAGTTAGTATTTATGAATATGATCATATATTTAGTCCATGTCTTGCAATTTGCAGAAGTTGAAGTTCAGGAGGGTGCAGAGGTCCTGGAGCGTGCTGCTGCTGCTGTCAGAGAGGCCTACTCAGCAACTGATGCAGACCTTCAGGAGAGCCTTGGTGGAGGAGAGATTCCCATCATAGACATTAGTGTATCTTATGATGGGACCTGGCACAAAAGAGTCATTGTGCTGATAAGCATTTATTTAGCATTTTGTCCAACTCGGTTTTGAAGTGTCTGTAATTTTTTATAAATAGTTTCAGGAAAGATTTTGTCTAGATATTAGCTGTGGAGGTTGTTCAAGTTTCATAATGAGGGGCCAGCAATGCCATATGACTGGAGAAGTTTGATTATTGAATACTAGGACATTGAATCTTTTTCCCTTGATTTCTCAAAATACGGTTTTTGCTATATTTGAAAATACAAGGGAAAAAAGGGGACATGATACAGCCCTGAAATTTACAGGTCTTATTCTTTCTTATGTTTCCTTCATTATTACAGAATAATATTGAGATTTTCATGCATGAATCTGCTGTATTTATTCATCCAGTTGATTTCTTCAGTCTAATCAGTCATTGTGCTGATAAGCATTTATTTTGCGTTTTGTCCAACTCGGTTTTATAGTGTCTGTAATTTTTTATAAATAGTTTTAGGAAAGATTTTGTCTAGATATTAGCTGTGGAGGTTGTTCATATGTTTCAAAATGAGGGGCCAGCAATGCCATATGACTGGGGAAGTTTGATTATTGAATACTAAGACATTGAATCTTGTTTTCCTTGATTTCTCAAAATACGGTTTTTGCTATATTTGAAAATACAAGGAAAAAAAGGGAAGCATGATACAGCCCTGCAATTTACAGGTCTTATTCTTTCTTATGTTTCCTTCATTCTTACAGAAGAATATTGATATTTTTTCCCATTCTTCTTGTTGTAATTGTCTAAAATGTGTCTGGGAAACAGGGTTTTCACGGCATAGCTTATGGGATAGTGGACCTCAAATTCAGAAAATTGGTTAGACTGCATAGAAATTGATGCCCTTCTGTAAAAAGTTTGAGTTGATGTGTATCTTGCTGAATAAAAAAAATGGTGTAGTTATGAGTTGTAGTTTTTGAGTTTTGTATTTTTAAATATATTGCATGTGGCGGCCATCTTGGAAGGTTTCTATGGCAACAGAAGGTTAAAAAATTTTTATCTTCACAGTTTTTAATACCCAACATGTGTACCTTTGATATGAAAATAATTATGTATTTAGAAAAGAACTGCTTTACTCCAGCCCTATAGGCACTGCCATATCCCCCCTTAAGTGATTGCTGCAGTCGTAAGAAACGTTCAATCAATTCTTGCAACAAAATGGTCTCCAAGACCAGACACTGCCTACTATTTTGTGAAAATCTTGATACCCTCTCCTGTTTCTTCTGACAGTAGCATGGCAAGTCTGCTTGCAGGCAAGATGATCACATCTTATCGTTTTTATGGAACACAACTCTGGACAGGTGGATGGATGGATGTTTGGATTAGACTCTATGGTCCAACACCCTATGTTGGGTTTGTGCTATGAATGAATGCTATGAATGCATTATGTTCCACACCATCTTCCTCCATTCCATGCTGCCAACCAATACTACTCCTAGCTGTCAGCTAAAGGCCTTTTTCAAAAGAGCAAAGCTTACATCTACTTCACTGCAGAAGCAATTTCATCTAACCATTTAGGATGCAGCTTTGGTCTAGTTCTGCATCCTGATTGGTTAGATAGGAATGCTACTATGGCGAAATAGGCATAAGTGCTGTTCAATTAAAACAGGCCTTTAAGCCCAAGCTGTTTCCTATCAAGTTTTCCTCTTCACACCCATTTCTCAATTCAGCAGACGAGGAATCATCTTGGGGAAGAACAGCTTGCTCTGTTTGATATCACAGCTATTCCAGAATATGAAGTTTCAGTATGACAACGGAGAGCAATCCCACATCTGCAATGGGTGGCAAGGGGCAGTATTCGAGTGGAGGGCAGGGTGGAGTGTATTGTAACTGATTTTTTGTGTTAACTGAAGCACCTTTCTCACTCAAGTCACAAAAAGTAGAGACCACAACAACTTGTACCTGTTGACCGTGCAACCTAACATATGAGAATGCAGAATCAAGAATATTAAACAAGCTAACACCCAAAACCATCCCCCTTAAAAAAACTTAATCCAAGCCATTCCAATATTGCTGTTTTCACTTGATTTTACATCAACAAGCTTATCACTGCAGGCTAAATTAGATACTTTTTTCCTATCCTTGCTAAACATTTTTCTTCTTCCAACATGTATTCTGAATCAGATTATGAAAAAAAAAAAAAAAAAAAAAATGAAGGGGGGTTGGGGGATGAGGGGGGAGGAAGAGCAGCATTTTTCCAGTCACTTTATGGATAATTTTAGCTTTTTCAGACTTGTTAGGAAGTAATTCAATGCCATTATGGTACCAACACAACACCCAGCACAGAGCAATTTTTCCCTCTCAGCACTGTTGCAAAGGAAAGGATGTAAAGGAAACAGAAAGCAACAAACCTCACGAAGCCTGTAGTACTCAAAGATTTCCCGGGCATAGGTCGCCACACCTGTCCAGTCGTTGGCCTGCTCCCTGTCAATGTCCCGCACGCCAAGGTGGGTGGGCTACAAAAAACAACAAAAACAAAGTATGCAATAATTCATGCATATAGGTCAATGAGCAACATAACTGGGTCGACTCACACACACATGCACACTGAGACATTTCACATACAAGCATGCAGACACATATATGCACTCTCTCTAGAGAAAGAATAGAGTTAAAAATAAATTTTCAGGTAAACACCAAAGCATCCTGATTCTGTCAAACTAATGATGGCACATTCTCCTCAGCCCACATTTGCATACACCTGCTCAATTAAACATGTGTCCTTTTTTATTGATTTTGTAGATTCTGTCAAACTGCTCAGGTCAGCTGTTGCTGTAGACATGCTTTACTTTCTAAGAGGCAGGATCCTGAAAGGACCCAGTTCTCAATGTGCAATGACCTTGACCCTGTCCTTGACCTCATTTCACTTACAAAATTACATTGACTCAAGTGCCCACACTGACATATCAAGACAATTTTTCCTTTCATTTACAGACCCTGTAATGACTCCTTTGCCTCACTGATAAATATTCTGATCCCAGCTCTAATGACCTCTGACCCAATATCCACCTCTAACATGAAATTGACTATGACAGTAATGGTTAAGTTGAAGGTGTGTGTGTGTGTGTGTGTGTGTGTGTGGATGGATGGATAGAGGGATTGATGGATGGATAGGGCCTTACTGCCTATTACAGTATTAGTCTTTGAAGGCTGTGAGGCCATTTTCTACCTAAATCACTTGGTTGCAATATAGGCAAGTAGGGGCTCCATTTCCCTGGTCATTCCATGAGTATAAATCTTGATTGGCGATGCAGTGGGTCTGTTCTTACCCCCAACCCACAAAGGGGAGTTCTGGGGTGACCAGGCCCACATGCCACTCCCCTTGTCATGCAGACTTGGTACTCACCACAGGCGGGAGGAGTGGGATGAAGCTGACCACTTTGCTATTAGGAGGCTGACTGCGGGGAAAGCAAGGGGACACCAAGTGAGCAAGAACAACCATTTGGCTACTGGGCAAAATCAGCTTTTCTCCAATGACAACCAAGTCTGATAGGCCAGACAACTTCATTCATTCATTCAGCCATTCATTCATTCATTCCAGCGACACTCATGCAAGTTCTGTTTTGCAGGGGCTTACAAGATATCCCATAATGCCTCTCTCCACTCTGTGCTGCCATTTTTGCAGTGGGGTGTCTGCCAACCAAGCCTCTCACCCGCTCCCTTGCTTTCATGCTTCTCTCCTCTGACTCAAGTTCTAAATTCAGCTGTCATGCCACCATCTTGTTGTTCCCTACATGGTCAACACATTTTGAACAAAGAATTTGAGCAGGAAAGCTGGGCAGCAGAAGGTGGTGTGGGAAAGGCAGTCGGGGTGAGGTCTAGCATTACAGTGTATTCAAAGGAAGAGAAGGAGGTGAGGGTGAGGGTGGGGATGGGGTATAGGGGGTGGGAATGGGTGGGAAGGATAGGGGGGAAAGAGGATGTTGCTGCATTTCTAGTACTACTGTCACTGATTTGCTTTCCACACATTATCTCAATGAGAGTTCAGGGACAGCAGGGACAGCACTGAAGCACAATATATTTTTGAATGCATGAACGTGGATTGATAAGGATGCAGTGTCCATCTCATGGATTTTAATCGTTTTAATTTTGTTCAGGTATGCACCTGTATTGCATATATGTTTTTATCATTGCTGAAAGTGTACACAGAACTGCCTACAATGCGAGATAAATGAAGTACATCTGTCTAGGTTTTGAATATTTCTCTCTGTTACATACACCCACACAACACTTTCTAGTCTGTTGCAAACACAAGCACATTTTACTAACCACTATGCTACACAGCACGTTAACACACATGGTTTCCAGTCAGCTATCTCACACACACAGACTCACACACAACCTACCGCTCTTTCTCCAGTTAGTCAGGATACCTACTTCCGGGCAATCCAGGCCGAGTCCAAACGAAACTTGAAGTCTTCAGGGGGCTCAATGCGGGGCAAGGGTCGGGAATCGGGGATGGGGGGATTGCGGGGGATGGAAGTCTTGTATTTCTCCAGGGGCTCATCAGACTGCAGCAGATGCCAGTGGCGTTCGTGAAAATCCTTCACTGGGACTTCAATGTGATCTAGTTCAAGACTAAATAAATGAATAAATAAATGAATGAATGAATGAATGAATGAATGAATGAATGAATAAATGGATGAATAAATGGATGAATGAAGCTTTATGGCTTATCAGGCTCTGAAGGCTATGTAGCCCAGTGGTTAGCTTGCTTGACCTGCAGTGCCTTGCAGCTAGTGGGTGCAATGTTCAAAGCTGCTCAGATCGCAGAGCTGCACCCGTATTTACTTGCATCACTTCTCCCTACCCAGGAGTAAAGCTGGGTGCCTGTGAGGGCAGCAATGGCACTCTGTAGTGCGATTTTAATCCTTGCATGCAGCTGGGCCCCAGCGGTGGGTTGGAATACTGCCTAGGGAGTGGAGTTTGCGCTGGAACCTGCGTGCATATTATCGCAGTATTCATCCTGAAGATGCTTTTTAATTCAAAAGTGCTGTACATCGCCAAATTCTGCACGTGGTTATCCTGGAGTTGCTTTCATGTTAAATCAAGCAAACGCTTACCTTCACTTTCCTGATTATAACTATAAGTGCTACACATCAAATCAAGCAAGAGCTTATCCTGGTTGCTTTCCTGATCATAACGTAAGCACTACACATCAATGCAAGCGAATACTTATCCTGAAGTTCCTTTCTTGATCATAAGCACTACATATCAAATCAAGCAAATGCTTATCCTGAAGTTGCTTTCCTGATCATAAGCACTACACATCAAATCGAGCAAGTGCTTACCTTGAAGTTGAAGTCACTTTTCTGCTCATAAGTTCTACACATCAAATGGAGCAAGTGCTAATCCTGAAGTTGCTTTCTATCAGAAGTGCTACACATCAAATGGAGCAAGTGCTTATCCTGAAGTTGCTTTCTATCAGAAGTGCTACACATCAAATGGAGCAAGTGCTTATCCTGAAGTTGCTTTCTATCAGAAGTGCTACACATCAAATGGAGCAAGTGCTTATCCTGAAGTTGCTTTCTATCAGAAGTGCTACACATCAAATGGAGCAAGTGCTAATCCTGAAGTTGCTTTCTATCAGAAGTGCTACACATCAAATGGAGCAAGGGCTTATCCTGAAGTTGCTTTCTATCAGAAGTGCTACACATCAAATGGAGCAAGTGCTTATCCTGAAGTTGCTTTCTATCAGAAGTGCTACACATCAAATGGAGCAAGTGCTTATCCTGAAGTTGCTTTCTATCAGAAGTGCTACACATCAAATGGAGCAAGTGCTTATCCTGAAGTTGCTTTCTATCAGAAGTGCTACACATCAAATGGAGCAAGTGCTTATCCTGAAGTTGCTTTCTATCAGAAGTGCTACACATCAAATGGAGCAAGTGCTTATCCTGAAGTTGCTTTCTATCAGAAGTGCTACACATCAAATGGAGCAAGTGCTTATCCTGAAGTTGCTTTCTATCAGAAGTTCTACACATCAAATGGAGCAAGTGCTTATCCTGAAGTTGCTTTCTATCAGAAGTGCTACACATCAAATGGAGCAAGTGCTAATCCTGAAGTTGCTTTCTATCAGAAGTGCTACACATCAAATGGAGCAAGTGCTTATCCTGAAGTTGCTTTCTATCAGAAGTGCTACACATCAAATGGAGCAAGTGCTTATCCTGAAGTTGCTTTCTATCAGAAGTGCTACACATCAAATGGAGCAAGTGCTTATCCTGAAGTTGCTTTCTATCAGAAGTGCTACAC
>JAWQFJ010028007.1:82500-92500 GCA_034096865.1 Theodoxus fluviatilis | reverse complement strand
TTGCTTTGACCTATATACCACTTGTAGCTAAGGTCGCCATTCTCAATAACGTGGGAGAAAATTGGGAAAATGTGAAAAATGACTGTTTTTGAGACCACATTTATGGCTCCTGTGACCTTGACCTTGAAGCAAGGTCAAGTCACTATGTATGTTTTTTGAGGCCTTGTCATCATACACCATCATGCCACATTTGGTGTTGATAGACTTAATAGTCTCCGAGAAAAATCCAACGTTTAAGTTTTTTACGCCCGGACGGACGACACGGCTCAGTACATAGACTCACTTTTGCTTCGCATGTGAGTCAAAAACCACTTTCTCTTCAAGCCTTGATTCTGAAAATTTGACACATTCAATCGGACCTAACTTCCAGTTAGTGTGCAAAATCTCTAGGAAATCCGTCCAGTAGTTTTTGAGATATAAGCCGTGGAGTCGGGACAGACACACACACAGACAGATAAAGTCTGTAGGACCTCCAGTAAACCTGGAGGGATAAAAGGGCTTTGCAGTGCTTCCAGAAATATGCCAATCTCATATCTCATCAGTATTTTAATTTAATTTGATGCATTTCTTAATTTTTTAAGACTGCATACATGGGCAATATTATAATGGAGCAGTTTTAACTGGTGTTGCATCAACGATGGTCTGCACATTTGAACTGAGCACTACACAGCTGAAGAATTTATCTCAGAGAGGAAACAAACAGTACTGCACATTCCGTCCAAGTTCATGATCACCAGATGGCGCAATCAATGTAATCATTTGAGAACATGTACAAATTATTCAGAGGAATGCAAATCCTGTTTGTACATCCTTGACTCCCTTGGAATATATTCTTAACTCTTAAGATCCTGTACCGCACATTAAAACCCCCCCTGCTAAATCCTGTACCGCTCATAGACGCCCACCCCACATGGCTGTCGCTTGAATGATTTTTTTTCAACAAATTGCATAACCCTTACAGGACTGGGGAATAAAACGCCCAAATGACTTACAGGACCTTAAGAGCTGCAAAGATGCCTAGTAATAAGATTTTTGCTGAAAACCAAAGATCATGATGACAGAAGAGTGGGGCTGCCAGGCGTGCAGAGGGAGTGAGACTGCAGTGACACTCACATTGGTGATGTTGCCAAGGACCTGCCTCTTCCTGTTGGCTTCCACCTCTTCCTCCGTAGCCAGCTTCTTGTTGGGCGGTGGTACCCCCGTCTCCTTGCCTTGACCCTCCACTCCCTGAAATGCAACCAAGTGTCACAACAGCTTGAACAAGTGTGGTAGTCATAGAGGAAGTTGGCATGTCCCTGTGAGGCAGTCATGACAGGCAGTCGTCACATCTGAGTGAGGAAAGCAGCATGACTCAGTGAGGCAGATACCAAGTCTGTGAGAAAGCCAGAACACATAACGTCATAAGCAGTCACCCATCAGTTGCATATGATGATGAGGTACTCTGCATGTCACAACACATCAGACAGTATGTCTCGATGCTGGGGTAGCAGTGCTTCAGATTGTTTTCATACTTCATGGGCCCAATGACCCATGGCCAGGCAAAATGATGGGTCAATTTTGAAAAACATGGGTCATTAATAATCAAACCTTCACTTCAAACAGAATGACCCTCCACCCCACACATGACACCCCTACAGCCCCCCCCCCCCCCCCCCCCCCCCCCCCCCCCCCCATGAATAATTAAAAAAGCAAAAAATAAAAAAATAAACAAACACATGTCAAGCTGTGTGTCTTTCAGTTGTTTTATTGTTTCATTCTGTGGACACAGAGTCATGATCACTCAAAACCCACTCTATTCTTTCTTGGTATCATGATGTTTTGTTTAAACAAACTTGGTTTTAGGGCCTAACACAATGAAATCTGACAGATCTGCTTCAACCAGTCAAACAGTTGAAACACAACACAAAATCACTCCTCTACACACATACACACCACAAAAATGTTTAGCGAGTCCAAAGAGTTTAGTCTCAACTTGTTTTCTGCCATCCGGCAAATTACACACACAAATACACAACAGTCCACAGTATTTCCTTCTGAATAACTCCATCAATAGGTCCTAGGACAGTCTCGTGCCCTAGTTCTTCTTGAACAGGTAGTGGTTGCGACTTTCCGCCCACACCTGCACTGCACGGTTAAAGGGCATGTCCTGGAAGATAGGTCCATCAATGCACACCCTTATCAGCTGGTCACAGTGTGTGCTAGAGAGTGCATGCTCTCCCCCTCTGTGTTTGGACGTAATTTTGCACAGAGAACGATCTTTCACAGTCTGCTGTGTGGATGGGCAGTGTCAGGGCCACAGCTGTCAGCTTCTCTAAATTTGGAAATTCATCAGCTGCAAGGTAGAATTTGGCGATCATCTGCCAAAGGGTGACGAAATCATCTCTGGAAAAGTGTTCACTGAGAACTGTTCTCTTGAGCAGCCTCCATTCTTGCCAAGTCTTGTCTCTGTTGATGAACGGCTGAGCAGTTTTCAGTGAGCAGTTCTGGCCCTCGCAGACCCAGGAGTGGGTCTTCTCGTCAGCAAACGGTAGAAGAAGTTTCTCCATTTGTTCCATGCCCCAGTCATCCAGCTTTATCTTGTCAACAAATGAAATCGGCCTGTAGCGTGGAAAATAGTAACCCGTGGAAAACAGTGACGGAAGTCATCGCAGAGTTATCTGCGAGGGACGTGCTTTATGCAATTTACCGCTCGTGCACCTGTTCTTCGCATGGAATATATTCCGACAAACGACGCATTAGTTGCTTTACGAGGTTTTGGTGCATTTGTGTAGTTTAACACATGATGTAGCGTTCAAAAAAGTTTTTCCCCGTGTAAAGCCGTCTCCCCTGCCGGAAATAATATGGGAGTCACCTCCCTGTAGTCTGTTTGTAGTCTGGTTTTATAAAACGCGACCGTTGACTGACTTGGCACGCCCGGGGAGTTATGCTAAGATCCGGCCGCGTAAATATATCTGCGTTTTGTGACAAACGTCTTGCTCGGCGGTACTGTACTCCATGCACCTTAACGGTGCGCGTGATTCGGGTGTAATCTTAAGCTAAACGACGTTCCGAATGTTTCCGACTTAGACCATTTCAGCAGCGCCAATAAACGTCGTTTAGCTTAAGATTACACCCGAATCACGCGCACCGTTAAGGTGCATGGAGTACAGTACCGCCGAGCAAGACGTTTGTCACAAAACGCAGATATATTTACGCGGCCGGATCTTAGCATAACTCCCCGGGCGTGCCAAGTCAGTCAGGCGGAGTGGCGGGTGCCGTCTCTTTTTAGAGTTGAATTTTCAGAAAATCCCTCGCAGATAACTCTGCGATGACTTCCGTCACTGTTTTCCACGGGTTACTATTTTCCACGCTACACGGCCTCATAGCTAGAACGTTGAATGCCTGGAGCAGCTCCGCATCAGGAAATCTCTTATCCAGATTGGAGAGGACTTCTTCTACAAATGAGGGCAGCAGAGTAGAGGAGACTTTCTGAACCAGAACCTGAGAACGGCGATTTTACACTGCTTGTAGGTCTTTTCTTCGAGATCAAAGTCCTTTTTCAGTGCACTCAGTCTCAGGTGTTGACAAAATCAGACTTGCACTGCTCCACATGGACATCAGCTTTGGAAGGATAAAAACTAAAAGTTACCGCTTGCTTTATTCTTGCAAAACATTGAAGACAACGTCAACTGACGTTGGTTTTCTTCAGTTTCTTTTCGAAGCCTTTTCTTTGGTGGCATCTTGATTCCGCACATGTGTGAGAGTGTGCAAGGTAAACTGATAGATGTTCACTGATGGGTTGTTTGCTGGCTGTTAGCCAATCACACAGAGCGATGCATCGATGCTAGGCAAAGCAGCAGTTTGACTTGACGTTGTCGACGTTTGAGGCCTGTTCATTGGTTTGGCGGCGTTTTTGGTACACCGTGGTGTGGCCACATGTGCTTGGTGTGGCTTAGTGGTACAGACGGACTGAGGATCGATACAAGTTGGTGATTTTTATGACGCGCCCGGCTGGCGCACACACATTGAAAGTAACGCGCCATTCTGATAAAATATGCGCCAATGGCGCGGGCGCGCCAACCATCTGAAGCACTGGGGTAGGTATGTCGCACTGAGGCGGATGGTATGTTTCAATGAGGCAGAAAGTTTAAATGAAGAATGACAGTCTCAGTGAGTCATTCAGCTTATTTCTACAATGCAGTCAGCATGTCACAGTGAGGCAGACAGCATGTCACAGTGAGGCAAAAAATGTATAGTGAGGCAGATGGCATGTCACAGTGAGGCAGATGGCATGTCACATTGAGGCAGATATGTCACAGTGAGGCGGATATGTATATGTATGTATGTATGTATTATGCATGTATGTATGTGTATTCTTGTTATGCGCAATACTTCACACCTAGCAGGCATGCTCAATGTGCAACATAGTCACCAAAACAAGGTTCTTGGCTAAAAAGATGTGTTTTTAGTCCTTTTAAAAAATTCTAGACTCCATGACTTTCTGAGTCGTTCTGGAATGCTGTTCCAACACTTTAGGCCTGTGAAGGCAAATGACCTGTTACCATAGGCTTTTGTTTTTTTCTTTGGAACACCTATGAGTTTTTGATTGGAAGATCTTAAATTTTGCACTGGCTTGTAGTCTTTTAGCAGTTCTTGCAGATATGTCAAAGTTTGGCAGAAAGCATGTCACAGTGAAGCAGATGATATGTCACAGTGAGGCAGATGTCACAGTGAGGCAGACAGCATGTCACAGCGAGGCAGACAGCATGTCACAGTGAAGCAGACAAGATGTCAAAGTGAGGCAGACAGCATGTCCAAGGGAGGCAGACAGCATGTCACAGTGAGGCAGACAGCATGTCAAAGTGAGGCAGACAGCATGTCACAGTGAGGCAGACAGCATGTCAAAGTGAAGCAGACAGCGTGTCAAAGTGAGGCAGATAGCATGTCCAAGGGAGGCAGACAGCATGTCCAAGGGAGGCAGACAGCATGTCAAAGTGAGGCAGATAGCACGTCACTGAGGCAGACAGCATGTCACAGTGAGGCAGACAGCATGTCACTGAGGCAGACAGCATGTCACTGAGGCAGACAGCATGTCAGTGTCACAGTGAGGCAGACAGCATGTCACTGAGGCAGACAGCATGTCCAAGGGAGGCAGATGGCATGTCCAAGGGAGGCAGATGGCATGTCACAGTGAGGCAGATAGCATGTCACAGTGAGGCAGATAGCATGTCACAGTGAGGCAGACAGCATGTCACAGTGAGGCAGACAGCATGTCACAGCGAGGCAGACATCATGTCACAGTGAGGCAGACAGCATGTCACAGTGAGGCAGACAGCATGTCACAGTGAGGCAGACAGCATGTCACAGTGAGGCAGACAGCATGTCACAGTGAGGCAGACAGCATTTCATACATACATGTCTAAACGAAGTATTTCTGATGTCATGACGTACATGTTTTGTGTGCAATTTCTTCTCTGCCCATGCCATGACCCAAATAAAGGGTACTACTATTTACCGCAATACACCGCAATACCCCCAAATATACCGCAATACCCCCAAATATACCGCAATATCTATCACAATAACTATTCAGATCTTGAAATCATGTTCAGACACATAAATGTGTTTGAATCCAGCAGAAAAAACCGCTCGAAGCTGAGAAACGCAAGTCGACATGTGCCATGCACATATATTAGCTGCGCTCTGATTGGTCGAAACCAAGGGTTCATCTAAGAGTGGATTTAAAAAGCTGAATTGTGGTGAAAAGAAAAGAAATTCGTGTGCGACTATCAGATGGAATTTCTATATATTTCGTCTATTTGAGGGGTATTTGGGGGAATTTGAGAGTGTCTGTATGTTGATATTTGGAGGAATTTGGGTGTATTTGGGGGTATTGCGGTATATTGCGGGGTATTGCGGTATATTGCGGTAAATAGTAGTACCGCCCAAATAAATTATTTTTCAGTTTAAGATGAATGGTATCCCACATTCTATTCAAAGAATTTTTCCTTATCCCTACTTGCCCCGATTTACTTGAATCAGCTTCACACAAAAAACTAACAATTCCTGTTAAATATCTTTTGTAAGCCTACATTTCACCATGCCTTTTCCTGGGAAACATCTTATGCTTTAAATGCAGTACACAATTACATGACCAAACTGGTGGCTTAACCATGACCAAAGTTAGTACACCCTTACATGACCCAAATGGTGGCCCTTACCTTAATATCAACAATGGATGGATGGATGGATGGATGAATGAAGTTTTATGGCCTTTCAGTGTTTGTAAGCTGGTTAGATGCAAGAGCAAGTGGAGCCTTTGTTTCTGTATATATTGATCTTTTAATTTTATTAATCTTAATTCTAATTGTGTTCTATTCTTATCCTCCAACACACATGGGGATTAACTCCACCCCCACCAATAATTTATTTCAGTGTTCCTGCATTGGGATAGTCCTAATGGCACCAGTTTCAGCTCCAATGCACTGCTTACTCACTAATCATGTGGTGACAAACACTAACTTAAAGCGTTTGCATCAGCATCTTTGTAGGCACAGTGTAGGATGGCTGTACAAATACAATGTGTACATGAATGGTGGTGGTGGTAGATTTACGGCTTTTTATCCTTTGTAGGTTATGTAAAATTACAATACAAATACGAATTCAACTTAAACTGGTAGGAAGAAGAACGAGTCAAGTCTCGATTTTCCTAGTTATTCGCCTTATGAATCGCGCAGGGAGATGCGGTAGGTCTATGCCTTTACCCCCCAGCCACAGTGGAACATGCTGTATGAGGATTGATGGTTTAATTACATGTCATGGCCTATCACCTTTTTTTAGGCAATGCAAGGCGACTGACTACCCAAATCGCTGATGATATGTTGTCATTGATCCACTTCCATGATCGTTCCGACTGCGACTATACGAGTCGCGTAAGGAGACGCGCTTGATCTTCTTAATCCTAACCCGTAGGAAGACAGTGAGGATTCAAAATTCAAAATTCCAGCTAACTTTTGCAACTCCCTCAAAACCTGTAACACCATTCACCACCTCATCATTCAGGGTTCCGACTGCAAAGAACTCGTGTTTGTTCAATTGCTGCACCCGAGAATCATAATGGCTGTCACAGTGTTAACAGTGTTATCAGCCAGGGCAAAAACAGTTCCCGAGCTGAATTTAGTAGGCGTACAATTAATTGCAGTTTTTATTCGTATTATCTTCTTTCAAACTGACGAAGGCATCAAAAAGTGTCGAAATTTCATCAAACTACAGATCCGCAGCCCTCAACTTCACTAAGGAAAGCAGAATTCATACGAGGACGTGGCAGCAACGCATCTACTGATCTAGCGTTATGAAAATTGACTGCTAGGTGATGACCGAAATGGAACATTCAGTTGGATTAAAGTTCTGAGGTAGTATGTCACTACACTAAATTTCGAATATAAAACCGTTTCTTTGTTACTTATGTTGGTGAAGAAAGTTAGACGTAAACAAAATAATGACCGAGATTCACCTCGAACTCAACGATCCAACAGTCACATCTAACGCATTTTCACTTTTAAAAGAAAAAACCTCAGACACGTGAAATACAGTACCTTAATAGTTTTCACTTTCTTTGCCTTGTTGCCTCTGTTCATTTTTGCTAGTTTCTGCTGCCAAACAGGAGACCGTTACACATATACGTTAGCAGCAGGCGTGGTGAACAGCGTCAGAAAATTTGAACGGCGCCGCGACGGATACAGGGAGTAAAATTATGATTGGTTGGTCGTCCTGAAAATTAACCAATAGAAAAAATAGTTTCATAGGTGCCCCAAGATTGACCAATAAAAAACTTTGTAAGAAGTCAAGAGGAGATTACTCTTAGCAACTCTAGTCTCTCAGCAGACAATCATTGATGCATTTTCAGTGTGATGGAGGAACTTCAACTAAAGGGCGAGTAATCCACAGAAGCACAGGTGCTGTCTTTGGTCTGACTACACTGCTAGTGCTACAGATCTGTGAAAACAAATGTGTGTAAATTAATGAAATGTGCATTTTCTCGTGCGCAAAATGTGAACAGTGAGTGAAATAATCGAAAGCATAAGAATAATTATGCAAAGAAAGGTAAGTGTTCAAGACGCGGAAATGAGAAAAAAACAATAAGAATAACTGAATAAGTACTCGGATCGCATAGATCTCCTCTCTAGGACTTGTATTGATACGGTTCGGAGGTCGTACTCAAAATGAAAGCATATGGGACAAAATGGTAACAGTACCCCGATACTCAGTATTTGCAAGCAGTACGTGCTTTTGAGCTTTTGCAGTGTTTTAATCTTATTGTCTTCTTTCCCCAAATTAATAATAACAATAAAACAACAACAAAAACCCTCTGTGCCAGTACTGCAGTAGCTCGCTCAGACGTTAGCATCCTGTATGATCCTATCTTGGCCTGTTGTTTATTACAGGCAGCTTTGCTTTTTAGGGATCTATCGTAGATTTTGTAACTTTGGAGAGAAAAAAAACCGGACACCGGCCTCTGTGGCTGTCCCGATGCATTAATCCATAGACATCTGTTGGTTTGAAAAGGACAGATCGTTATGGGTTCAGAGGTCATGCACCCACGTACGTGTTGCTGACTGGAGTTGTGAACTTCCTGCTGCTCGCCCCTTCTTGACCTGACACACAGCTCGCTCCTATCAAGGAGAAAAGTGCAGTTCCTAGAATACAGTAGCGATAATGCAACAGAAAACGTAACCTACATCAGAGATGAGACAATGATCAAAGTGCAAAGTAACCTAAAAAAGCTTGATTTAAGTAAGATGCAAATTTTTAGTGACCAAAATAAACTGCCACCCATCTCATCTGGACCCAATAGGGTGGGGTGTTTTATGCCTCACTAAAATGTTCTAGCTTTTGTGCTTCTGAGCCTGCCTCTGCATGGTTCTGCACCAAGAACCTCTTGCAGCATCTTTTCTGTCATTATCTGATGACGTTACTAAAGCTTTAGGACATCTTTGCCCACGAAGAGAACACCCACTCTATCTCCGGAGATGGCCTCCGTATCTTGCCTTACAAATTTTTCGAGTGTGCTCCCTTATTGCAAGGGATTTCTGTCATAGACTGGCTGACAGCATGTGCTCATGTGCATGTATTCATTTTCTTACAAGGTGCAAAGTTTCTCACTGAATGTCTTCTTTCTCTTTCGGATCAACTCTACTGGATTTCTTGCCCAGGAGTTTGAAGAGTATGACTGAGCCTTTTTAGACAGCTCCCTTTGTTTGGGTCTGGGTTCTTCTGGGTACTGTTTTGCAAGACAGGCTTGATTGTGTTATCTTTAAATCTAAATTATCTCCCCAGCAGCAGGAGTTACTTCCCTGTTCCCAGTGGCCTGTGGACATTTCACGCACTCCTTGTCATCAATTTGGTCCGCTGCTCCTGAGAATTGTAACATTATACAGCCATTTGCCTAGCGGCTTAGTAGCAGTAGATTATTTCCAATGCAACACAATTTTCTTCCATTTATTAAGCAAATTTAGATGCTGATTACGAAAAGGGTCACAAGAATAACACACCATATAGAAAACAAATAATAGTTATACATTCCATCATGATCATGAAATAAATTTTCTTTTTCTTTTAGGAGAGTCAGAGCTGCTGGTATAATACAATTGTGGATCATCACTATTTTCATCTTTGGAAGTAAAAACCCTCTGCACCTTCTGTGAAGTCCAGTTCAGCACTCATGATATAGTGGATCTGAGGGGTTCAGTTGCATTCTGCTGGCTTTTGCTGAGCACTTTATTCATCAACATGGATTGATTGCAAAAACCTGTTGCATCTTAATGACATACACCATTTGACACCTACCTGACATTGTTGAGGTAGTCACTGAGAATCAATGATACAGTGTTGAAGAAGTCAGGAAACCTCTGATAGGAGAAGCTTTCCCTGACAACTGTTTTGTCATGAGATGTACTTGTAGTAGAAACATGTTTACTTATTCAGTTCAAATGGGTTGTAATGAGGTACTTGTCCCACCTCC
>JAWQFJ010028007.1:67500-77500 GCA_034096865.1 Theodoxus fluviatilis | reverse complement strand
CACAAAGTGTATGTTTGGTTCTGGTATAATGACGCGCATGCCACTTAAGGCTGACACACATAGTGAAACAGAAACAGTCTGTTGCTCATGAAATGCACGTTTCCTCATGTGAGCAGATATTTGAGTGAAACATTGATTTTCCATAAATTATTTCATGATTTTGTACCTGTTCTATTTTCCCAGCATTTCTCTGAAACATTTCTGCTTGTCAGCAAATGGAAACGCTCCTTGTCTTCAACCAATGCTGTAACTCCTCTCAGAAGTCAATATTGTTTGCCTTTTTTCCCCCATTGGTTGGCATGCCAAACACTCATTTTTAGAATTACTGACACACTACAAAGAAAATATTTCTCAAACCTCAATGTAGAATGCGTCAAAAGTTAATTTGAATTCCCAAATTATTCAAATTGAAATGCTCGTCCACACAGGCTACAAGTCAAAGGTCAGGCCACTGACATACATGGCTTATCATGTTGGTGAATGATTTTAGGAGCAAGGAATTCAAACGTTTGGGAGCATCTAGCTTCAGCTTCTTCTGAAGCCATCGATACACCCATTTCACTTGTCTGAGCTGTTTTTTCCTATCCTTCAAGACTATCACAGTGGCAGCAGCAGCAATTATATCATCTCCAACAATGACCTAAGTAACCATACATGGTGATGGGTGAAGTCAATTGATTTGTTTCACCAAAACAAGTTTCACTGTGTGCCAACAACTTAGGGAAAGAGAAATATCATGTTTCTGTTTCACCATGTGCAATGGCTGTTAGACATTGCGAGCTGAAACATCAGCTTGTGCTAAATAGCTTTGTGCCAGCGTTCTTTGTTTGCTGTTGAATGCTCAGGCCTTAAGTCTGTTTGCAATTTTGGTCAGCTGCTTGGTTGTTGGAGGAAGCTGATAAAGGGGTCATTTTTGGTGGCTCAATTCATGGAGAAAGAATTTGAGTTTAATTTGTTAAAACTCCTTCAACATCATCAGTCTTGTCTTTTGTTGTTGCTGTTGGTGGTAGTTTTGTAGTTAGTAGCAGGCAGACACACTGCAGAATGAGTCAGATAGGAATTCTTTGATGACTTTTCACTTGGAATTCTATGTATGGTGGTAGAAGATAAATCATTAAATGTTTCCGTCATCAGCTAGAACCCATAGTTGCAGAGGATATAAAAAAACTGTATCATGAATACCCTAAAGGAGTGATTTGGCTTGATCAAGCAGACATGCTGCTTGAAGTCATGTTTGTCATCATTAGTATTATGTGTGACCTCATCTGACAAGTGTGCAAAAATATTGGGACTGTTTAGTGTAGGAGTACAGGCACAGCACAGCTGACATATTGGTCCTTGCAAAACTAACTAGTACTATCACCTTGCCTTGGTCACAAACTGGGATGTCACAGTCGCAATCACCCTGCAGCATTGTACAACTGATGTGACCTGGATGGTGGATATCTCTTGGGAAGATAACGTGTGTGGTTTCAGTGGATACCACTAGCAGACTGAGAGTGAGAGGGAGAGAAGGCACCCTGGGTCATTTGTCTGTCCCTGTCTGCCTGGACCACTGTCTGCAGATTGTAGTGCCACTTCCACTGTGAATCTTAGTCTGACAAGTCTCTGGTGCCAGTTTGGTCTTGCTGTGAACTGATTCTCCTGTCATCGTGGGATTTGTGTGTGAAAGAGTGGCAGAAGGAATATATTCATTGGACCATGACAATGGAGGTAAGGTTTGTGTGTGGGTGTAAATGTAATAATCCAGACAGTGTTCTATTACCCATGTAAGCATTTGTTTTTGTTTACATCTTTGTGGTGATGTGGATCAGTTGGCATTTTTATTGAACCTTAGCACGACACAAGTAGTAAAAGACAAGTTATTTCATGTGACACAAAAGAACATTGTAGAACAGGGTATTAAAGTAACTGTTACGAATTACATTACATAAAGATATACAACATTTAATGTGAAAACTCAACACAATATATCACTTCCAAATAAAAACCATGTGAAGATTTCTTTGCATTCACTGGACAGTAATTTTACACATCGGAGAGAAAAAAAGAGATACATGATATCATGTGATAGAGTCTGCTGGCTTGGCCTGTCATAAGATCAGTGTTGTTTTTATCAGTAGAACAGTAAGCCGGGTGGGTGTCCAGAGAAGCACAGAGACATGGAGATTATGAAGGACAGTTGCCATGAGTTTAAGATTATCATACAGCCCTTGCTGCCTAGATACCTCCCTCGTCAGCTGGATGGATTACTGTGGTCATTGTGCTTTCGGGGCCTGCTCCAGTCCCAGAGACACACAGAGACATGCAGATTATGAAGGACAGTTGCCATGAGTTTAGAATCATAAAGGGTTGTCAGTCCAAGTACACACAGTGGTACAAGTAATATCATTTTTGACTCACATGCGAAGCAAAAGTGATCGAGTCTATGTACTCAGCCGTGTCGTCCGTCCGTCCGTCCGTCGGGCGTAAAAAACTTAAACGTTGGATTTTTCTCGGAGACTATTAAGTCTATCAACACCAAATGTGGCATGATGGTGTATGAGATGACACGGCCTCAAAAAACATACATAGTGACTTGACCTTGCTTCAAGGTCAAGGTCACAGGAGCCATAAATGTGGTCTCAAAAACAGTCATTTTTCACATTTTCCCAATTTTCTCCCACGTTATTGAGAATGGCGACCTTAGCTACAAGTGGTATATAGGTCAAAGCAAGCCCTATCTTTTGATACCACTTTGGTTGACCTTGCTTCAAGGTCAAGGTCACAGGAGCTCTTCAAAGTTGGATTGTATACATATTTTGAAGTGACCTTGACCCTGAACTATGGAAGATAACTGTTTCAAACTTAATAATTATGTGGGGCACATGTTATACTTTCATCATGAGACACATTTGTTCACATATCATCAAGGTCAAGGTCACTTTGACCCTTATGAAATGTGCCCAAAATGGGGTAGTGAACCACTAAAAGTGACTATATCTCATGGTAGAAAGTGCCAATAAGCACCATTGTGCTTCCTATGTCTTGAATTAACAGCTTTGTGTTGCATGACCTTGGATGACCTTGACCTTGGGTCAAGGTCACATGTATTTTGGTAGGAAAAATGTGTAAAGCATTTCTTTGTGTATGATGTCATTGGTAGGTTTAGTTGTTTGACCTTGACCTTGAAGGTCACCTGAAGGTCAAGGTCATATAAAGGTCAAGGTCAAGCATGTGAGTGGTATGGGCTTTGCCCTTCTTGTTACTTTTTTGACTGGCTTCCATAAACTCTGGTGTGACCTGATGGTCTTGGACTGAATTTGCTTCTATTTCCGCTCTTTCCGACAAGTGGTTAAAACTGGAGCATGCCATAACCTGAAAACCTCCATCACATGATATACAAGCTGAAATGTGGCTCTCACAACATTCCTATAAGAACTTTCTATATGTATTCGTTTAGACTCATGCTAAAATAATGTAAATTTCTTTAAGAAGATCTGTCAATCCCTATTCTAGCTACTGTGGATGGTACACATGTACCCACATTGCATCACAAAAAAATATTCTCAGAGGTTTACCAAAAATATTCTTGCATAGGAAATGTGTACATTTGAGAAATTCAATTCATTGACGGGTGCATGGGAGTTTTGGCACAGTGTGTGGAATTGTTATGGGATTCCATGGAGTGTTACAAATGACAGCTGGATGTTGATGGATGCAGTGTGTGTGTGTGTGTGTGCGTGTGTGTGTGTGTGTGTGTGTGTGAGTGTGTGAGTGTGTGTGTGTGAGAGAGAGAGAGAGAGAACAAACGAACAAACTTTATTTTACAAGGGTAGTGAATTAGGGGGTAGTGCCTTTCTTACATTCAGCCCTTGAGGCAAAATATTCAAGTGTGGTAAGAGAGAGAGAGAGAGAGAGAGAGAGAGAGAGGGGGGGGGGGGAGCTGGGGGGAAGAAAGGGAAGAGAGTATTAGAGTAAGAGGGGGGAGAGAGGGAGGGGGGGGGGGGGGGGGGGGGGGGGGAGGGGTGGGAGGGAGGGAGGGAGGGAGGGAGGGAGAGGAGAGTAGAGAGAGAGAGAGAGAGAGAGAGAGAGAGAGAGAGAGAGAGAGAGTCCGTCTAATTATCGCAAGAATTATACATGTACAATTTCTTAAGCATACTAAAATGGGTAGATAGTGTACCAGAGAAGCAAAATTCAAATATGGAACTTGACGTAACTACAATGACATATACATAAAAACAATTTTCTAAACATCCAAATGTTAAAAACAAATAACATACATGTAGGCCAAAGCCTTTTGATGTACACTCCCTCCCCTACTCCCCACCCCCAATCAGCCGGAACCCCTCCAATAGTTCAGCCAGGGGTGGCCTGAAGTAAGCATATGTGAAAAATGGACAATATAGGATACACACTTAGCCGTTCCACTGTCTAGACGTCGGATGAAAGCGTGGAAAACTATGTCATAGGATGATGCCTGAGAATAGTGCGAATTTTGTCTTTGAACATAGGCAAAGACTTGATACATTTTATGTCATCAGGCAGTGTATTCCACAGAGCAGCCCCAGAGTAAGATAGGCTCGATTTGAACAAATCGATGCGAGGCTGAGGCAGGAGAAATTTGTCATGTCCTCTGAATGATGACTGCTCAAATAGTTTGGTTAGATATTCTGGTGTTCGGCCATCTTTTACCTTTTTCACAAGCACACACTTATTGAGCTGCAGATGCTTATGGAGAGGCAAAATGTCAAGCATTTCCATTTTCTTTTCAGTGCTGAGAGATTTATTTGGGATCATAAGCTTAGAAGCTCTTCTGTATAGTGAATTAACTCTCTTCAAATTAGCTTCACTACAGTTATCCCACAATGTTGATGCGTAATTGATGTGTGATACGATGTGGGCACTGAAAAAGATTTTGCAGGTTTCCGTGTCTACAAAGTGCCTCAGCTTTGACAGTAGAAAGAGATTGCTTGAAATCTTTTTGCACATCAGATTTATGTGTGAGTTCCAGTCTAACTGTTCGTCAATCATCACCCCAAGCACTTTGTGTTCTTTCACCTTTTCTATCGGCCCTGCATCAAGTGAGAGTGGGAGTGACAAAGGATGTAGTTGATGTTTTTGCCTTGTGGTTATCACCATATACTTGGTTTTGGACGGGTTGAGGACCATATGATTTGAAAGACACCAGCAACATATTTCATCAAGACTCTTTTGGAGTTTATCTGCCACAGTTTCGGTTGAGCTGTCCGCGGTAGACAGCGTTGTATCATCTGCAAACATGTTACATGAGACCTTTCTATCTGTGACATGCAAGGGTAGGTCATTTATGAATAAGCAGAATAAAAGGGGGCCTAGTACAGATCCCTGTGGGACACCCGCTTTTAGAATACCATACTTGGAAACGTGCCCATCGAATTGGACACATTGTTGTCGATTATCCAGGAATGACTGAAAAAACTTCACAGTCGTGTGACCATGAAAATAAAGAGCTAGTTTATCCAATAGTATGCCGTGATGTACCATGTCAAAGGCTTTTCTGAAATCTAGGAAGACAGATCCTATCACTTTTGTGGTGTTAATGGCGTGCAGCCAGGTGTCTATCAGGTGGGATAATGCAGTATGGCAGGAATGTTTTGGTCGGAAGCCCGATTGAAGGGGGTGAAGAAGACTGTGCCGATCAAGAAATGCCAACAGATGTTTGTGAACGTGCTTTTCAATTGGTTTTGATAAAATTGATAGAACTGATATGGGTCGGAAGTCATCTAGACTTGTGGGAGTTTTCACTTTTGGTAGAGGGATAACTTTAGCTTTTTCCATTCATCTGGGAAGTTTTGCTTGATAATGCACAAATTGTATATGTATGTGAGCGAGTCGATTACATATGGAAGAGAGAGTTTGAGAAGAAAGCTATTGATGCCATCAGGTCCTGTTGTTTTTGAGTTGAGTTTTTCAATAAATCAGAGAGAGAGAGAGAGAGAGAGAGAGAGAGAGAGAGAGAGAGATTGTCTCCTTTTGCTATTCATAAATGGTGAATGACTAGGAAAAGGATTTTGACTTGCTCATATTCCCACCCAAACCAGTGATTTGGTTAGTAAATGGCCATACATAGTCTAAGAGACTGATAGCTATATAGCCTCATCCAACCATTCACCCATCCATCTAATGCTCTTGCTGAGTTTCCCAGAGTGTTTTACATATCTCACTGGAAGTGACTGAAAGTAGAGCACAATGAGGCCTCACATAGCCTACAAAGGCTGATGGGCCATAAAACTCCATTCATTCATAAATGAAGCTGAGGACAGAGAGAAGACTTTTGTTGTCATCCATTCCAACTCTGGCCATTAGATGGTGATTTTACTTTTTCTCTTAAAATTGCTGGTGTAATTAATTTGATACAGAGAGATTCATTGTAGAGTGAATTTGTAAAAAGTTTTTCTCGTCTTTTTTCTATGGCTCCAGGGCTCAGACACAGCCGGGGAGTCCTTTGTTCCCGGGTCCTTCGGAGACAGCCGCAGCTACCAGCTGACCAAGAGTGGTGAAGACACTCAGGTGCACTTGACAGAGGATTCCCCAGCAGTGATATCTCTTCCTGAGAGTGGCACAGTGAATGCAGGCTTTTCTGAAGCCATGCAACCAGGCTACGGCAACATCCAGGCTGGGGCAGAAGATCTGGAGAACTCCCTCTCCACAAACACACACACCTTAAGTGAAAGCACTGTCCGTGTGGAGGTGAGTATTTGTGTGTGTGTGTGTGTGTGTGTGTGTGTGTGTGTGTGTGTGTATGTGTATGTGTGTGTGTGTGTGTGTATGTATGTGTGTGTGTTTGTGTGTGTGTGTATATGTGTGTGTGTGTGTATATGTGTGTGTGTGTGTATATGTGTGTGTGTGTAAATATGTGTGTGTATGTGTGTATGTGTGTGTATGTGTGTATATATGTGTATATATGTGTGTGTGTGTATATGTGTGTGTGTATGTGTGTGTGTGTGCACATGTGTGTGTGTGTGTGTGTGTGTGTGTATATATATGTGTATGTGTGTGTGTGTGTGTTCTTGCTTGTCTCCTAGACTTTTGTTGCATTCTTCTGTTGGTTGAGGTAAGAGTAGACCCAGTGTGATTTGGAAAAGGTGACTGCTGATGAAGTCATGATATCCTCAGATTTCAATCAAAATCAGAGATTTGGTTAGTCAATGGCCTTAAATAGACTAGATAGATGGATATGCTTTGAATTGTCATCCATCTGTCTGTACCTGAGTGCAAACAAATTTTATGTATTATGTTCTAAAAAGGGAGGTGTAGATGGTCCAGCATGCTAAGGCGTTGGGCTTTGCAGCGAGGCGCTGTGCCGTGGTTCAATCCCAGGGGCGGGAGAGATGGGAGAAAAGTTATGTATTATGTTCTGTTTTGGTGTTGACTGAGGATTTCTGCTACAGAGATTCCCCTGTGGGTTGGGGTAGGAATAGGCCAACCATGTCTCCCTATGGAATTCACAAGAGGGGAACAATTGGGGACATCCTGACTTTATTTGCAGTCACTCTGAACTAGTCCAGTGATTTTAGTGCCCAATGGCCTCAATAGCCCAAAGGCTGACAATCCTAAAACTCTATCCATCATTCTGCCACAGCTCCAGTGCTACTGTTGTTGGGAACTTAGGTGAACTGGCAGCTGAGCTGCTCATCTCAGTGATGAGACCATGTCTGGGTGGTTTTTCTCCCTGGAGAGTTCCTGTCTTGCCTTGTACTCCCCTCAGTGATGAGACCATGTCTGGAGGGTTTTTCTCCCTGGGCAGTTCCTGTCTTGCCTTGTATCTCAGTGATGAGACCATGTCTGGAGGGTTTTTCTCCCTGGAGAGTTCCTGTCTTGCCTTGTACTCCCCTCAGTGATGAGACCATGTCTGGAGGGTTTTTCTCCCTGGGGAGTTCCTGTCTTGCCTTGTACTCCCCTTGGTGGTTTAGATACACACAAAGCTGCCCCTTCCCTGATTCAAGTGGACATTTAGTCAGCAATCAAATCTGTGTCACGGAACTGCATGGTTGATGCTAGAATGCCTAATTATCTTTAAATCAAGCGATGCCATCATTTTATAAATTCTTCATTTAGATTTCTTTTATTGCATTTAATTCTGTTAGCATTTTCGTATTTGTTAAAGTTGTAATTAGCGAGATACAAGCCATTATGTAGATGCAAGGAAACGGAACATAAGTCTCAGATTGGAGGACTCAATCCTCATGTCTGCACTTGCTCAATGAATAGCAGCTGTGTCTGCTGCATAGGGAGACGTCTACTACTCCGGCCCGCTAGCCCTCTCTGTACACTTTTGAGAGAATAATCATATAATGTGTGTGGAAAGTGGTCTCACCTCTGTCTCACACCTGTGCTGACCTCAACTTCTAGCTCCCTAGTCCACCGTCCACCACTCCATGTACATGCAAAATGGCACTGCCTCAGAAGGATAGCTTGTAACTTGTGGGTCTTAGTTGGCTAGCTTTGGTAAGTAAGGGGTATGGGGATGTGTGGGGCGGGGAGTTCTGGTTAAGGTAACTGGCCTAAAAAAAAAGGGTAGGTAGGTAGGCCATAAATTTTTTCTCTCTAAAAGATGCCAGATGGAGACTGTGCACATTTTTGTGTGTGTATGTGTGTGTGTGTGCGCGCATGTGTGTGCGTGCATGTGTGTGTGTGTGTGTGTGTGTGTGTGTGTGTGCGTGTGTGTGTGTGTGACTCTTTGTATGTTCTAATTAATCTTGTAGACTCCAAAATAATATTATGTGTGCACATGGGTATAGTTTTGTAGCAAAGAATGCCATTTTTGACTCACATGCGAAGCAAAAGTGAGTCTATGTACTCACCCGTGTCGTCCGTCCGGGCGTCCGGGCGTCCGTGAAAAACTTAAACGTTGGATTTTTCTCGGAGACTATTAAGTCTATCAACACCCAATTTGGCATGATGGTGTATGATGACAAGGCCTCAAAAAACATACATAGTGACTTGACCTTGCTTCAAGGTCAAGGTCGCAGGGGCCATAAATGTTGTCTAAAAAACAGCCATTTTTCACATTTTCCCAATTTTCTCAGAACTTTTTGAGATTGGATACCTGACCTATATATGGTGTATAGGGCAAAGCAATCCCTATCTTTTGATACCAGTTTGTTTGACCTTGCTTCAAGGTCAAGGTCACAGGAGCTCTTTAAAGTTGGATTGTATACATATTTTGAAGTGACCTTGACCCTGAACTATGGAAGATAACTCTTCCAATCTTCATAACATTGTAGTACACATGTTATACTTTCATCATGAGACACATTTGGTCACATATCATCAAGGTCAAGGTCTTTTTGACCCTAATGAAATGTGACCAAAATGGGGTAGTGAACCACTAAAAGTGACCATATCTCATGGTAGAAAGTGCCAATAAGCACCATTGTGCTTCCTATGTCTTGAATTAACAGCTTTGTGTTGCATGACCTTGGATGACCTTGACCTTGGGTCATGTAAAGGTCAAGGTCAAGCATGTGAGTCGTATGGGCTTTGCCCTTCTTGTTTCCATTGGTGCAACATGCAGACAAGGAAGCTACCCTGGCGATGCTATATAGAATTACCATCTCTGTTCATTCAACCCACTGTAGTCCACTAGAGACTTTGCCTGCCAGCGAAACAATCTCTAGCACAGTTGACATCACGTGATGGAAGGATTTCATCTGAAAAATTCAAATGAGGGTCACACAAGAGGCTTGTGGGATAGCCGATCTGCTCCCTGACATATGCTGTTAAAGTAGTTTTAAGACTATTTTGCACAAAACTCATAACATACTTTTTTTAAGGCAATAAACAAGGATTTATTTATTTGATAAAATAAAATGTTTGTGTTGAAATGGGAAAAAAAATTGACATCTGAATAATTTCAGTAAAAATTGGAGAAAATAGTATCAGAACGAACTATTTTTGGCGCAATGCTGTAATGTGAAGGGTCAAGACTATTACTTATTCATTGCGAACTGTGCCAGAGTCACTACTGACTCAGGTT
>JAWQFJ010028007.1:40000-62500 GCA_034096865.1 Theodoxus fluviatilis | reverse complement strand
GTACCTGGCCGCCCTCACTGTCTCTAGGGTATGTCCTTGAAGCTGGTAGGAGGGCTGTAGTGGGCGTCTGCTCCTCGTAACTGGCAAGGTATTGCACTTGGCAGGATGGAACTGCATGTCCCAGCTCTTCTCCCACTCCGCTAGGTATTGGAGGTCTTGTTGTAGTTGGGCCTGGTCGATGTCGTTGGTCACCGTCCTGTAGACTGCAGTATCGTCCGCAAACAGACGTGCCAGTGCCGTCAGTCTCCTGGGGAGATCGTTGATATAGGCTAAAAATAGCGTCGGCCCGAGAACCGAGCCTTGTGGCACCCCTGAGCGGACGTCAACGAAGGAGGAGCAACTGCCGTTCACCACCACAGCCTGCCGCCGGCGTTGAAGGAAGCTCTGGATCCACGCGAGGGCAGCGCCCTGGACACCATAGTTTCGGAGTTTGTGGGTCAGCAGGCTGTGGTTGACGCGATCAAACGCTTTTGCTAGATCCATGATCAGCACGTCCGTCTGCTTCCCTCCTTCCAGGTTGCTCGTGAGCTCTTCGCTAAAATCCAGGAGCTGCGTCTCACAGGATCGACCACGACGAAAGCCGTGCTGTTTATCGTCGAGAATGTTGTTGTTGTCAAAATGCTGCAGCAGGGCACTCACCACAATGTGCTCCATAAGTTTGCACGCCACGTGTATGCATCTGTGTGTATATGTGTGTGTGTGGGTTTATGTGTGTGTGCGTGTGTGTGTATGTGTGTGTGGGGGTTTATATGTGTGTGTGTGTGTGTGTATGTGTGTGTGTGGGTTTGTGTGTGTGTGTGTGTGTGTGTGTGTGTGTGTGTGTGTATGAGGTATGTGTTTGTGTGTGTGTTTGTATGTGTGTGTGTGTGTGTTTGTATGTGTGTGTGTATATGTGTGAATGAGGTATGTGTTTGTGTGTGTGTGTGTGTGTTTGTATGTGTGTGTGTGAATGTGAGTGTGTATGTGTGTGTGTATATGTGTGTGTGTGTGTGTGTGTGTATGAGGTATGTGTTTGTGTGTGTGTGTGTTTGTATGTAGGTGTGTGTGTATGTAGGTGTGTGTGTGTATGTGTATGTGTCTGTGAGGTGTGTGTGTGTATGTGTGTTTGTGTGTTTGAGATATGTGTGTGTTTGAGATATGTGTGTGTGTGTGTGTGTGTGAGTGTGCATGTGTATGTGTGTGTGTGTAAGTGTATGTATGTGTGTGCATGTGTATGTGTGTGTGTGTGAGGTGTGTGTGTGTTTCCATGCACTGTGTAATGTTTCCATGTGTGCATGCATGCATGTCCATATCTAAGTAGTTGAATACATGTAGTTAAATCATGGCAAGCAAGCCAGGTTTTTTCAGTGAATCTGGAACCTCATTCCCGCATCTTGGCTATCTCGGTGAAAAAGCTTGAAGTCAGTGTTTATGGAGTATCTCTACAGAACAAGTGTTACTGAGGCATTGGCCCAGTGGTTGTTTATGGAGTATCTCTACAGAACAAGTGTTACTGAGGCATTAGCCCAGTGGTTGTTTATGGAGTATCTCTACAGAACAAGTGTTACTGAGGCATTGGCCCAGTGGTTGTTTATGGAGTATCTCTACAGAACAAGTGTTACTGAGGCATTAGCCCAGTGGTTGTTTATGGAGTCATTCAGCGTGGCTGAGACTAGTGAATATAGTCTCAGCAACAGGTTGGTCACGTGATAGCCTTAATTCTTCCATAACATGCATACCACCGTTCTGAACACAGAGTCTCAGCCACGCTGAATGTCATATCACATCGTGAGTGTATTCCTCCGCTTGTTGTGATACACTCGATACTGTCAGCCATCTTTTCGTCAATTCATTTTCTAAACATCAATTTCCCATGAATGTAAAACTTGTATGCGGTAAAATTCGAATCACAAGAGTGTAATATTGTGAACTCTACTAATTATAATGACTTTGAATACAACAGCAATATTTATACTTCATTGAGCGAGTAATGCAACCAATCCCGTCTGCATAATCATTTGAACCGATACGCACAGAAACCCACTGAGTGCTTTTGCTGATGAGGAATCATTAATTTAATGTATGCTTAGAAGGATTAAACTTAGAAAAACTGCTTCTGAGCTATCCGATAATATCGAACTTCGGAATCGGACGGATTCCTACAGAAGAAACTTCCATTCGATTAACGTTCAACACAGACGGAATGTAGGTTAAATCACTTACTGACTCCATCAGTCGATACACGAATGATCGAAGTGTGGAGCTCGCCAAACAGTGTGAAGGCAGTTAGACCACAGGTTCCGGCCAGAAAGCAATTACTTGCGAGAGTATAACCATAGATTCACGGAACCAGCCCGGAGCCATAGGAATCCTTTTCGCTGCGTTTATAGTAGGTCCAAAGATTGCGTGTATTACTATATACACAATCGCACGTGCTGAAGGCAGTTTGCAACCTTTTAGACGACGTTCGTGCTAAAAGTAGTTCTCAAATGATTTCCTGAAAATCTCATAGATTAGTTTTATTAGAACACCAAATTTGTGTTTATCTATCTGGATAAATAATTGGAATGAAATAGAATCGCCTCTTTTTACTCTCAATGGTCTTCTGATCATGTTGAATTTTGATTGGTAAAATCATGGGAATGTGGAGCCGAAGTCACGTGACCAACCTGTGTCAGAGATACTATATCTCTGTGTTCAGAATGTTATGGAGTATCTCTACAGAACAAGTGTTACTGAGGCATTGGCCCAGTGGTTGTTTATGGAGTATCTCTACAGAACATGTTTTACTGAGGCATTAGCCCAGTGGTTGGTTTGTAAGTGTTGAACAGGTATAATATCTCTCCTGGAGTAATGTTTTACTCATGCTTCTCTGCACCAAAAGATGCAGGAAATTTCAGACGTTTAACTAGCAATGAACAATTCTCCAAATGAGAATCATCCTTACAGAGAAGTTGATTTTTCTTTAATCTTTAGCAGACCTCAACAACCAGTGCTCCAACAACGACACCCTCACACAATGATACCAACAAAACTGTGGATCCTTGGTACCCCCTGAGACCAGCTTTGGAGGTACTCAACATCTCCACAATACGACCCGGAAGCCCGAGGGCATGTGAGCACCTGATCACCACCTACATCATCCCAAACTTTCTCCACTTTGTGGCCTATGTCATGGGCACGATCTACTTCCGCGTCCAAGACAACGAGCAGCTCTATGCCCTCATGGAGAAGGTGAGGCCGTCTGTACTGCTCGGTGTAGTTTGATTCCAGGTGTTCTGCTTTGTGCCTGATAGAAGAGAAGTTATAACTTGTTGTGTAGGGCTGTTGAGAGATGTGTGGTGTGTGCAAGTTTGTGTGTGTGTTTGTGTGTGTGTGTGTGTGTGTGTGTGTGTGTGTGTGTGTGTGTGTGTGTGTGTGCGTGTGTGTGTGTGTGTGTGTTTATGTCGTGTGTTTTGTGTGTGTTGTGTGAAAAGATGATAACATAACATTACATACCATTACATAACATAACATAACATAACATAACATTACACAACATAAACTTTATTAATCGACAGGTGTGCTGGAGGAAACAAGTTGGCAAAAAAACAAAATGAGATATTTCTACCATGATATAATTTATTTATTCATGCATATTAAAGAGAAAATTGCATGTCCATAGGACATTCTCATTAACGTACCCAGTAGGAGTTATCCTCGGTGCGCTCTGTAGAAAAATAACGCGTTAGGTAGAACCAACTAGTTCCGGTTGCAATCTCGAAGCGTCTGCACTGAATTCTAGATCGCTCAAAGTACATGAATGTTAGGGTGGAAAACAGTACTGTCATGTAAAGCTCGAATGAGTAGCAGCAGATAACTGTTTAGTTCTGACTTGAATTGACAATTTTGTTTCCCTGGTCTGGCGAGGTCCGAAAATTCACTATCATCGAGTCGATGAGTGATCAACTTGCCCGCACTTCGCGCAATGTATAACTTTTAAGATCGGGTCGATGATGACAAGAAAATGGCATTAAAACACACAAAAAGTGTCATTACAACTAAAATCACCGATTATATTAATAACTGACCATTTTTACACTTACAGCTAGTACGCAAACAAACCACACCGTACATACCTAGGAGACGAACACGACCAAACCGTAGCCACTACGCCAGCAGACGATCGAGCTAGTGTGATATAATGTTTCATGTAATGCTCGAATGAGTGGCAGCAGATAATTGTTTAGTTCTGGCTTGAATTGACTATTTCGTTTCCCTGGTCAGGCGAGGACAGAAAATTCACGATCATAAACTGATAGAGTCGACGAGTGCATGATCAACTTTGCCAGAAATGAGATGCAAGTGTTCTCGAATGAGCTTGACAATGAGAAGCCAGTATCAAGTTTACTCTCATTTGCTATGTGGGGGCAGTCTGTTTGAAATCAGGGTGACACAACTCTGGACTTGTTCACATCCCTACATGCTTCCCTCCTTCTTCCTTCTAGGTTTTCCTCCTTGCAACACCCCTCCACAGTAGAGCTGCCTCTCAGAGGAAGATGGTCAACAAAATCAGGTGAGGGAATGTTTTTCTTGTGGCAGAACGACAGCGAAGCCTCGCATCTATCACTTCAACACCAACGGATGCTGGTGTGGCATTGCTGGGAATTTTACTTTGGCTCCAGCATATTTTGCAAGACTTTCAGCATAAGTTGTCTCACAGCATATAAAGGCTTTAAGGATTAATGTGGCATGAGTTCTTTGCCCTATCTTTTCTGTTGCTGTGGTTACAATCAAGCTTCCCCAAAAGAGAGGAGAGGAGAGGGTAGGGGCAGAGACATTATTCCTGACATGTGGGAACTTTGTACTTGACAGAAGGAAGTTTTTTGACTCACATGCGAAGCAAAAGTGAGTCTATGTACTGAGCCGTGTCGTCCGTCCGTCCGGGCGTCCGGGCGTCCGTCCGTCCATCCGTCCGTAAAAAACTTAAACGTTGGATTTTTCTCGGAGACTATTAAGTCTATCAACACCAAATGTGGCATGATGGTGTATGATGACAAGGCCTCAAAAAACATACATAGTGACTTGACCTTGCTTCAAGGTCAAGGTCACAGGAGCCATAAATGTGGTCTCAAAAACAGTCATTTTTCACATTTTCCCAATTTTCTCCCACGTTATTGAGAATGGCGACCTTAGCTACAAGTGGTATATAGGTCAAAGCAAGCCCTATGTTTTGATACCAGTTTGGTTGACCTTGCTTCAAGGTCAAGGTCACAGGAGCTCTTCAAAGTTGGATTGTATAC
The DNA here is from genome assembly GCA_034096865.1 of Theodoxus fluviatilis. Taxonomy (NCBI): domain Eukaryota; kingdom Metazoa; phylum Mollusca; class Gastropoda; order Cycloneritida; family Neritidae; genus Theodoxus; species Theodoxus fluviatilis. The sequence continues at coordinate 57,239 of JAWQFJ010028007.1, read as the reverse complement.
ATATTTTGAAGTGACCTTGACCCTGAACTATGGAAGATAACTGTTTCAAACTTAATAATTATGTGGGGCACATGTTATACTTTCATCATGAGACACATTTGGTCACATATCATCAAGGTCAAGGTCACTTTGACCCTTATGAAATGTGACCAAAATGGGGTAGTGAACCACTAAAAGTGACTATATCTCATGGTAGAAAGTGCCAATAAGCACCATTGTGCTTCCTATGTCTTGAATTAACAGCTTTGTGTTGCATGACCTTGGATGACCTTGACCTTGGGTCAAGGTCACATGTATTTTGGTAGGAAAAATTTGTAAAGCATTTCTTAGTGTATGATGTCATTGGTAGGTTTAGTTGTTTGACCTTGACCTTGAGGGTCACCTGAAGGTCAATGTCATATAAAGGTCAAGGTCATATAAAGGTCAAGGTCAAGCATGTGAGTAGTATGGGCTTTGCCCTTCTTGTTTATTTTTGTTTATTGTCAGAGGCCTCACTTAGCCTACAGAAGTTGATAGACGCGAAAACTCCCTAGACCAGTAGATTTCTATATATATTATAGTTTTGATGCTTCAACTGCACTGTGGTTTTGATAGTTTGTGCTTGCTGAGACAGTGTTTTCCTTCGAATTCTTGCTGAATCTTGCCATGCATGCCATGTTCATGTCCACTTTTTGTGTGTGCAGGTGTTTCCTGGGGCTGGGTGCAGTGTGGGTGATGGTGACGCTGGTGTTGCAAGGTCTCTACGTCTGGGCCTTTGACTTTCCCAGCCTGGCCTTCTTCGAAACCATGGAGTGAGTGCCAGCTTCCTTAGTCTCTCTTCTCAGTGTGTAGTGAGTGTGCGAGTGTGTATGTGTGTGTGTGCATGTGTGTGTGTGTGTGTGTGTGTGTGTGTGTGTGTGTGTGTGTATGTGTGTGTGTGTGTGTGTTTTTGAGTTTGTGTGTGTGTGTGTGTGATATTTTATCTGTGTGTGTATATATATGTATTTGTGTGTGTGCATGTGTGTGTGTGTGTGTGTGATATTTTATCTGTGTGTGTATATGTATGTATTTGTGTGTGTGTGTATGTGTGTGTGTGTGTGTGTGTGTGTGTGTGTGTTTATGTGTGTGTGTGTATGTGTGTGTTTTGGAGTGTGTATTAGAGTTGTTACAACCATATTTTTGAAATCATGATAAGCTGTCCTTCCCATTTTATTCCCTGATGATATTCTGCAAGCAACATGTGAATTTCCAAAGCATGGACTGCTTGACTGAAAGGAGAATGCACACATTTTTTAGATGAAGAAGATAGAACCTTTTCCAAAGCTTCTGCACTATGCATTGATGTGATGATGATGATGATGATGATGATGATGATGATGATGATGATGATGATGATGATGATGATGATGATGATGATGATGAAGATAATGATGATACAACAAAGAATTTACTGTTGTATTTTTTTGATATTCTAAATTAAATTCACCAAAGTTCTATAATGCTTTTCATAGTATTTACTGTAGACAAGTTTCATATGGGTAGACAGCCATTAATACTGGGGGTTGCTAGAGGCACACCAAAGATGTCTACACAGCTATGCAGACTGTGAGCTGCTACACAACCATGCAGACTGCAGACTAGAGGTTGTTAGGTAGCCATTGCAGACTGTGGGTTGCTATGCAGCCATTGCAGACTGTGGGTTGCTATGCAGCCATTGCAGACTGTGGGTTGCTATGCAGCCATTGCAGATTGGGGATTGCTATGCAGCCATTGCAGACTGGGGGTTGCTAGGTAGCCATTGCAGACCAGAGGTTGCTATGCAGCCATTGCAGACTAGAGGTTGCTAGGTAGCCATTGCAGACTGTGGGTTGCTATGCAGCCATTGCAGACTGTGGGTTGCTATGCAGCCATTGCAGATTGGGGATTGCTATGCAGCCATTGCAGACTGGGGGTTGCTAGGTAGCCATTGCAGACCAGAGGTTGCTATGCAGCCATTGCAGACTAGAGGTTGTTAGGTAGCCATTGCAGACTGTGGGTTGCTATGCAGCCATTGCAGACTGTGGGTTGCTATGCAGCCATTGCAGACTGTGGGTTGCTATGCAGCCATTGCAGATTGGGGATTGCTATGCAGCCATTGCAGACTGGGGGTTGCTAGGTAGCCATTGCAGACCAGAGGTTGCTATGCAGCCATTGCAGACTAGAGGTTGCTAGGTAGCCATTGCAGACTGTGGGTTGCTATGCAGCCATTGCAGACTGTGGGTTGCTATGCAGCCATTGCAGATTGGGGATTGCTATGCAGCCATTGCAGACTGGGGGTTGCTAGGTAGCCATTGCAGACCAGAGGTTGCTATGCAGCCATTGCAGACTAGAGGTTGTTAGGTAGCCATTGCAGACTGGGGGTTGCTTTGCAGCCATTGCAGACTAGAGGTTGTTAGGTAGCCATTGCAGACTGTGGGTTGCTATGCAGCCTTTGCAGACTAGTGGTTGCTAGGTAGCCATTGCAGACTGGGGGTTGCTTTGCAGCCATTGCAGACTGGTGGTTGCTAGGTAGCCATTGCAGACTAGAGGTTGCTATGCAGCCATTGCAGACTAGTGGTTGCTAGGTAACCATTGCAAACCAGAGGTTGCTATGCAGCCATTGCAGACTGGGGGTTGCTAGGTAGCCATTGCAGACTAGAGGTTGCTATGCAGCCATTGCAGACTAGAGGTTGTTAGGTAGCCATTGCAGACTAGAGGTTGCTAGGTAACCATTGCATGACTTAGTGCAATTCACCCCTGCATGTGGCCGTGAGCCAGCACCAGGTTGATATACTTACCTTGGAGTGGAATTGGTCCAGGTACCTGACTGCGTGTATCTTTGTCTCTGTCACTCACTGTAGTCATTGTCAGGTGCCTGACTGACTGCGTGTATCTTTGTCTCAGTCACTCACTGTAATCATTGTCAGGTGCCTGACTGACTGCGTGTATCTTTGTCTCTGTCACTCACTGTAATCATTGTCAGGTGCCTGACTGACTGCGTGTATCTTTGTCTCTGTCACTCACTGTAATCATTGTCAGGTGCGTGACTGACTGCTTGTATCTTTGTCTCTGTCACTCACTGTAATCATTGTCAGGTGCCTGACTGACTGCGTGTATCTTTGTCTCAGTCACTCACTGTAGTCATTGTCAGGTGCCTGACTGACTGCGTGTATCTTTGTCTCTGTCACTCACTGTAATCATTGTCAGGTGCCTGACTGACTGCGTGTATCTTTGTCTCTGTCACTCACTGTAATCATTGTCAGGTGCCTGACTGACTGCGTGTATCTTTGTCTCTGTCACTCACTGTAATCATTGTCAGGTGCCTGACTGACTGCATGCATCTTTGTCTCTGTCACTCACTGTAATCATTGTCAGGTGCCTGACTGACTGCATGTATCTTTGTCTCTGTCACTCACTGTAGTCATTGTCAGGTACCTGACTGACTGTGTGTATCTTTGTCTCTGTCACTCACTGTAATCATTGTCAGGTGCCTGACTGACTGCGTGTATCTTTGTCTCTGTCACTCACTGTAATCATTGTCAGGTGCCTGACTGACTGCGTGTATCTTTGTCTCTGTCACTCACTGTAATCATTGTCAGGTGCCTGACTGACTGCGTGTATCTTTGTCTGTCACTCACTGTAATCATTGTCAGGTGCCTGACTGACTGCGTGTATCTTTGTCTCTGTCACTCACTGTAATCATTGGCAGGTGCCTGACTGACTGCATGTATCTTTGTCTCTGTCACTCACTGTAATCATTGGCAGGTGCCTGTGAAAGGTTGATAGAGCAGCCCAGTGATCAGGGGGTAAAGTGTAAAGCGGTTCGAGACCCAGATGCAGGTGGTGTTGCTATATAAAACCACACCTTTACTTTATCTTTCATTACCCATGCACTGAAAAATCCCCTTGCAGCCTGTTCAGCTATTGGCTGCTCTTCTCCCTGGAACTCCTGGGCAGAATGGTGCTCAACTCCGTCATCCTGGCGGTGGTGGTCAACTATGCCACGCAGTGCGAAGTCCTGCTCTTCTTCATCCGAAGCATCACCCTCCGTCTGCAGGAAAAGTCCATGGACCTGAAGTCTGCCATGCAGGTAGACTGATTTGAAATGGCGGTGGTGGTGGTGGTAGTGGCAATGATAGCAGTGGTGGTGGTGGTAGTGGCAATGATAGCAGTGGTGGTGGTGGTGGTAGTGGCGATGATAGCAGTGATGGTGGTGGTAGTGGCGATGATAGCAGTGGTGGTGGTGGTGGTAGTGGCGATGATAGCAGTGGTGGTGGTGGTAGTTGCGATGATAGCAGTGGTGATGGTTTTTGGGATGATAGTGGTGGTGGTGATGGTAGTTGTGATGGTGGTGGTGGTGGTTTTTGCAATGATAGCAGTGATGGTGGTAGTTGCAATAATAGTGGTTGTGGTGGTGATGATGATGGTCGTGATAGTAGTGGTGGTGCTTCTTGTGGAGGCGCCAGTGGCAGTGAATATGGTGGTTGTGGTGGTGATGGTGGTGGTGGAAGTTGTGATGCTGGTGGTGGTGGAGGCAATCATGGTAGTGGAGGTGGTGATGATGGTGTATTGGTGGAGGTGATGGAAGGGGTAATGGAAAAGGAAAAAAAGGGTATAGATGGAGGTGGTGGTGGTGATGATGATGATGATTATTGAGGTGATAGTGGTGTTTGTGGGGATGGTGGTAGATGATGGTGGTGGTAATAGTTGGAAATGGTAGAATCAGTAATAGTGATACTAGAAGTAGAAATTGGAGAGGCTGCAGCAGTAGCAGCTGCAGCCACAGTAGAAGTAGCAATAATGATGCTTTCCCCATATCAATGACAGACACTTCTCTTGCTCAATCACAACAAGGTGGTGCCCAAAATGGAAGTGATGTTTCTTTGGAGGTTTTGTCGAAGGAATGGTGTCAAATCTTCACCATGAATATTGGTCTGAAGCGTTCAATCCATGCTTAGTAATGAAATCACACTGTACACTGCTTTGTAGTGAGTCAGGCACCATACACTTTTCTGTCATTCCCCCACTGACCTGGCAGTCTGCCGATCAGTCTGAAGCGTTCAATCCATGCTTAGTAATGAGATCACACTGTACACTGCTTTGTAGTGAGTCAGGCACCATACACTTTTCTGTCATTCCCCCACTGACTTGGCAGTCTGCTGATCAGTCTGAAGCATTCAATCCATGCTTAGTAATGAAATCACACTGTACACTGCTTTGTAGTGAGTCAGGCACCATACACTTTTCTGTCATTCCCCCACTGACCTGGCAGTCTGCCGATCAGTTTGAAGCGTTCAATCCATGCTTAGTAATGAGATCACACTGTACACTGCTTTGTAGTGAGTCAGGCACCATACACTTTTCTGTCATTCCCCCACTGACTTGGCAGTCTGCTGATCAGTCTGAAGCGTTCAATCCATGCTTAGTAATGAGATCACACTGTACACTGCTTTGTAGTGAGTCAGGCACCATACACTTTTCTGTCATTCCCCCACTGACTTGGCAGTCTGCTGATCAGTCTGAAGCGTTCAATCCATGCTTAGTAATGAAATCACACTGTACACTGCTTTATAGTGAGTCAGGCACCATACACTTTTCTGTCATTCCCACCCAGACCTGGCAGTCTGCTGATCCTCAGTTGCCTCCTCTCCATTTCCTCTCATGTGACTCATCATATGATAAAAGTCAGCAGTCTATTGACACTCTTCAGGAAGTGTTGCCTGATGTTTTCCCCATGTTTGCTTAGTTCAGAACAGTGATATTTAAGACAGAAAACTAGATAGTGAGACCACAGTTTTGAGTGGTGGGAATAGAGGCAAGGGCTGGTGTAGTTTAGCATTCTGGGATAAATACATGTATGTTAGCTCTTACAGTAACACATTCTCATATGCAGATCTGTGCTTTCATACTGAAGCAGTCGGCAAATGGTGTTGAAGGAATCTGGTGTTTACCACAGTGTGTGGTGAAGGCAAAGATAAAAGTAAAGATATAGCAACTCATCACTCATATCCTGGACTCAAACCACTTAGCACTTTGTGCCCTGACCATTGGGGCTCTTGCTCAGTCTTTGATGTTCTTTGCAGGATGTCTTGCAACTGAGACAGAGTCTGGGCTGGCTGAATGGCTTGGTGTCCAAAATGACCTCTCTGGTGATGGTCATTCTGGCTGAGCTGACCGTCATAGGTGAGGGGAGCTTGTGATTTGGAGACAGAAGATGAATTATGATGAAGATAACTTTATTTCATCCTCTTAAAACCTTTTTGATAACATTTTTCTTGGGGAATTTAACCCCCAGTTGCTGCTGTTCATTGCTGAGTAACCAATTTAGCTCCTCGGTAGGAGAGGCAATGCAGGTGAAGCATCTTGCCTAAGTATGCAACTCTAGAATCTGCACAATTGCAAATGCCAAAACCACTAGCTGCAAGTGCTCTAATCTGTTAAACTAAAGCCCCAGGGTAGCAGAGCAAGGTTAAAGACTGAATGCCCCAATGGAATGCACTTTTTTATGCAGTCTGCCCCTGAATCAGAAAGTGTTATCTATGGCTGGAGCCGCATAAAACCTCCTCCTTCAGCTTGAAACCCTGGCTGCTGGGCTTTCAACGCTCTGTCCTGTAGCTCAGCCATGAGCGGACCCAAGCTGTCCACAAGGCTACTAGGGGTGGGGTTGAGGCTTTGGTCAGGGTCAGATCAGTCGGATCCAGCTGTGTTCAAACTACCTGGAAGATTGAACCCAGCCCATGCACGCAAAAGGAAGTGAAATATCTGTAAAATAAAATGATAATTTAGAAATAAAAAAGTAATACTAATATATTTAAAAAATAGAGACAAAAATGGTATGATGTTCATATTTGAGTACATATGAATGTGTGATATATGGTGATTATGTAACTGATGTTGACTGTATGTCTGCATGTATGTGTTTCTTGCTGGTTGTGTGTAACATGCCGACTGTGTATGTGCATGCAGGCATCAGTATCCTGTGTTTGACCAAGACAGCCTCCTATACCATCTGGGCCTACCGCAGCATCTTTCCCTTTGTCTGGCTGCTTATGATGTGCTTCCCCCTCTTCCAGGTAAGGGGCCACATGTACACTGCAAGGTCATCACATGTACACTGCAAGGTCACAACATGTACACTGCAAGGTCATCACATGTACACTGCAAGGTCATCACATGTACACTGCAAGGTCATCACATGTACACTGCAAGGTCATCACATGTACACTGCAAGGTCATCACATGTACACTGCAAGGTCATCACATGTACACTGCAAGGTCATCACATGTACACTGCAAGGTCGTCACATGTACACTGCAAGGTCATCACATGTACACTGCAAGGTCATCACATGTACACTGCAAGGTCATCACATGTACACTGCAAGGTCATCACATGTACACTGCAAGGTCATCACATGTACACTGCAAGGTCATCACATGTACACTGCAAGGTCATCACATGTACACTGCAAGGTCGTCACATGTACACTGCAAGGTCATCACATGTACACTGCAAGGTCATCACATGTACACTGCAAGGTAATCACATGTGCACTGCAAGGTCATCACATGTACACTGCAAGGTCATCACATGTACACTGCAAGGTCATCACATGTACACTGCAAGGTCATCACATGTACACTGCAAGGTCATCACATGTACACTGCAAGGTCATCACATGTACACTGCAAGGTCATCACATGTACACTGCAAGGTCATCACATGTACACTGCAAGGTCATCACATGTACACTGCAAGGTCATCACATGTACACTGCAAGGTCATCACATGTACACTGCAAGGTCATCACATGTGCACTGCAAGGTAATCACATGTGCACTGCAAGGTCATCACATGTACACTGCAAGGTCATCACATGTACACTGCAAGGTCATCACATGTACACTGCAAGGTCATCACATGTACACTGCAAGGTCATCACATGTACACTGCAAGGTCGTCACATGTACACTGCAAGGTCGTCACATGTACACTGCAAGGTCATCACATGTACACTGCAAGGTCATCACATGTACACTGCAAGGTCATCACATGTACACTGCAAGGTCATCACATGCACACTGCAAGGTCATCACATGCACACTGCAAGGTCATCACATGTACACTGCAAGGTTAACACATGTACACTGCAAGGTCATCACATGTACACTGCAAGGTCATCACATGTACACTGCAAGGTCATCACATGTACACTGCAAGGTCATCACATGTACACTGCAAGGTCATCACATGTACACTGCAAGGTACATAGTATGACCATCACAATGGATGCCTCAAACAAAACTTAGCATGATGGAGTTGTCTTCACTGTTTTTTTTAATGATTGTTCCACCATCTTCATAGGTACTGTACAATGTCATGAAGATGAGATTTATTTTTCCCCTTTCTTAGGATTTGTATTTGGTACTCATACTCTATGATGTGATTGCTGACTCTTGATGTGGATAGTTTTGAACCTGACAGATGCCACAAAAATAATTGTTTGCATATTAAACTGTTGAATGAGCTTGCCAAACTTAGTGTACTTGACTTTCATCATATGTTTCCAGTACTGGAAAATAAAAATAAATCATCATGAGATCTCCCTGGGATGTTGAAAACTCTGTGTTTCATGATAAGATGAGATGCTGTTGATATTGTCATTCACAAACCACCAAATCAATTTGTGTCTCAAATTCTGTGTTGGTTGGGAGTGATGTTACCTTTTGAGTTGTTTCCCCTGTTGCCAGGCAGCCAGAGTAAACTCGCTATGCAAGCGCCTGGTGAAGATCAGCCTGGAGATCCGTGTCTTTGGCTACAAGAACGCCCCCATGCTTGACCTGGACTCATTTCTCAACTTCATCTGCCACACCCAACTCAAGGTCAGAATGGAACGGAACTTGGAGGAGCTGCACGAGGTTTTACCATTAAAAGATGGATGAATTTCCTTGTATGGTTGGCTGTGTTTCCAGTGTTCTGCTTTGTGGACCTGCTTTTGATGTGTGCTCTTTGCTGAAAACAGAAAAATGAGGCTGTCCTTTTTATGGATTAGAGGTGTGATCAGTGAAGTTCTGTGTATATATAAGAGGTGAAATTGGGAGGAAAAAGATTCTGAAAAAGAAGAGTCCAATGAATGATATTTGTCATTATTAATTGCAAAAAATCTGTAGAACTGTTTAAAACTTTTTAATGCATCATGCATTGCTTACCAAGCTCAAAAACATCCTCTTTAAAAAACAAAGCAAAAATGTGTTTGGACAAGATGAGAAGCAGAATTGTGATGCCTTTTTACTAAAAAAGCATATCCGGGACTTCCTTACTATGATGTCTCCACTCAAAGTTTCGAGATATATGATAGACATGCAACATTCTCATGTCTTGAGAGATTTATGGACCACTGCATGAATGGATAGGCTGATGGGCAAACTGTCTGTTTCACTGCTTCCTACCTGGCAGAACACCGATCTTAAAAATGATATGCGCACATAAGTCATAATCTAAACCTCCCATCAGTTCTTGCAATAGATTGCATCTTTGTGAAATGTGAAAACAGTTGTAACGATACATTTAATCCATGTGTATTTGTAAAATAAACCAAACATTAGTCATTATAATAACTCAAACCCTTTGGAGTTGTGAATTATAATTTTTGTTTCCTGTACTGCATTGCAGGCACGACTGTTCCACATCCCCGTGGAGACATCTTACGTGGTGGCAGCCCTGTTCATCACTTCCTTCACACTACTCATCCTCTTCCAGACTAGCATCCTTGGTCCAGGCTCCTACCTCTTCTAGCCACCCTGCCCCTGGGAACCCTTCCAGGCGAGATTCCTTCCATCAGAGAACTCTTTCAAGGAAGATCTCTTCATTTAGGCAGTCCTACTGCAAGAGACCACTTCCGGTGTCTCAGACCAGTTGCCATTGCTTCTTGTGGAGAAATGGAATGATCTAGAGAATTTTTCCAGTCTGTGATTGAATTGCAGACTGCACCATTTCCTCCTACCAGATAAGTAAAGCAATTTCTGAAAAGGTTTGCTCAGGGAACTGACCACGTCAAACCGAGAGTGCCTTTTTACAAAGCAAGACAGAAAATGTTATCGCTATTGCTATTGCTACTAGACTGCTGTCCCAGTGTATCTGACTGGCAAGTTTGAGAGGTGCAGCCGTCCATGCAGTGCAGTCTTAGACTGAGAATGCAGACGTCACCTACACTCCTCACCTACACTCCTCACCTGAGCATTATGACAGCAGCTGAGAATGAAGACAGCAGAGTCAGTCATAATGATGCTTTGTGAAATGGAAGGGGCACTGGAGTGACCGGCAGGATGAGGACGAAGCAAAATGCATGATGTGGAAGTGGTTCTCACCACAGCAGCCCTGTGATACTGGCTGAATCTTTGCAGAAACAAAGTGAAATCTGCACATTCTACTATCTCACAGAATGGCTACTGTGCCTTCTTTGACCATTTTTTAGGATAACTTGGTGTAAAATTGAGATTATCCCTTGCTGTGGCTTCTGTTGTCTTCCATGCCCAAACTTTGACCAGGAAACCAGATTTGTGGAGTCTTTCATCATCATCAGGACACTCCAGATGTGATATGCTGAGTGTGGATATGAATGTAAACTTGTTTTAACAAGTTGTATCATTGAGATTGATCAGAAGTGCCATGCTTTTTTGACTCACATGCGAAGCAAAAGTGAGTCTATGTACTCACCCGTTTCGTGCGTCCTGGCTTGGTGTCGTCCGTAAAAAATTTAACGTTGGATTTTTCTCGGAGACTATTCAGTCTATCAGCACCCAATTTGGCATGATGGTGTATGATGACAAGGCGTCAAAAAACATACATAGTGACTTGATCTTGCTTTAAGGTCAAGGTCGTAGGGGTCATAAATGTTGTCTAAAAAACAACCATTTTTCACATTTTCTCAATTTTCTCTGAAGTTTTTGAGATTGGATACCTGACCTATATATGATGTATAGGGCAAAGTAATCCCTATCTTTTGATACCAGTTTGATTGACCTTGCTTCAAGGTCAAGGTCACAGGAGCTCTTTAAAGTTGGATTGTATACATATTTTGAAGTGACCTTGACACTGAACTATGGAAGATAACTCTTCCAAACTTCATAACATTGTAGTACACATGTTATACTTTCATACTAGGTCACCCGTGTCGTCCGTCCGGGCGTTCGGGCGTCCGGTCCGGGGGTCCGGGGGTCCTGTCATCCGTAAAAAAATTTAACGTTGGATTTTTCTCGGAGACTATTCAGTCTATCAGCACCCAATTTAGCATGATGGTGTAGGATGACAAGGCCTCAAAAAACATACATAGTGATATGACCTTGCTTCAAGGTCAAGGTCACAGGAGCTCTTTAAAGTTGAATTATATACATATTTTGAAGTGACCTTGACCCTGAACTATGGAAGATAACTGTTTCAAACTTAATAATTATGTGGGGCACATGTTATACTTTCATCATGAGAAACATTTGGTCACATATCATCAAGGTCAAGGTCACTTTGACCCTTATGAAATGTGACCAAAATGGGGTAGTGAACCATTAAAAGTGACCATATCTCATGGTACAAAGTGCCAATAAGCACCATTGTGCTTCCTGTGTCTTGAATTAACAGCTTTGTGTTGCATGACCTTGGATGACCTTGACCTTGGGTCAAGGTCACATGTATTTTGGTAGGGAAAATGTGTAAAGCAGTTCTTAGTGTATGATGTCATTGCTAGGTTTAGTTGTTTGACCTTGACCTTGAATGTCACCTGAAGGTCATGGTCATGTAAAGGTCAAGGTCATGTAAAGGTCAAGGTCATGTAAAGGTCAAGGTCAAGCATGTGAGTCGTATGGGCTTTGCCCTTCTTGTTTGTTTTGTTTTTGAAGCTAGATATGGTTTGTGAATTTTGAAGGGGTGATAGGACAGTGAGAGAGAGAGAGAGAGAGAGAGAGAGAGAGAGAGAGAGAGAGAGAGAGAGAGAGAGAGAGACAGACACACAGACACACAGACAAATACATAGACGCATACAGATGGACGGACGGACGGACGGACGGATGGACTGGCAGGTGGGCTGATTGATAGATAGCCAGATGGATGAAAGGATGGATGGACAGATAGACACACAGAGAGAGAAAGATAACATGGCAGTATAGAGGCAGTGACAGACATACAGAGACTAGAGAGATGGAAAGAGGCCAAAGGTCAAAAGTGTCAAGAGACATATCTACAGGCAGACATATGCTGGAGATGCTGAGATGAATGTGAAATGCACCTTAATGGAGCACTTTCTAGTCAATAGCTTGTTTGTGATTCACACAGCTTCCATACCTCTTGTGAAATCTTTAGAGTGCAGATGTGTTTAAACATTTGTGCCATTGTTATCAATTAAATGACATATTTTGATATATATATGTGTCAATATACATACACATGTATTAATTCTTTTTATTGATATGAGATTACTGTATACAATATATATTACCTATGCAATATTTACACATGCAGATGTACTACGTGATATTTGTGTATTTGATTTGGAGATACAATTTTTAAATGGTACTGAGCATTTTTCCTGAGGCATTTGAGAATATAGCATATATTCTTAATAATGTTGTGGTTATTATGCAAGATGCGCAGAATCAAAGATGATGCATGTCAGTCTCCTTGTATAGAGATTTGGAACACACCTGCCTTTAAGAAGTGAGTAATTTTGAATGACTGAAAGAGAAAGGTGGTGCTTGGGTTGATGGTGGTTACAGGTTTGTGCCCTGAAAGTGGTCAAACCATAAAACAATCAAAATGAAAACAGAAATTGTGATGTTCCAATTGGCTGTAGTTGCCTGCAATTAGCACTAGTAGAAGTGCAAACCTCGTTTGATTTACTGGCATGAAAATTTGAGATATGTTCCTAATTTTAACTTACTGGCAAATATTACAGATTACTTAATAGGGCATGTATTGCTATCATTGCTATTGTGACAGGTATATTGATTTTCTGTAACCTTGATTTGAAAGTGAGGGTGGGTATCTTTTCATATTGACTATGTATTTTGTGTTTGTTGAAAACTTGCTGTAGAGTCTGGGATAATGTGTCGTCTTCAACCTGTCAGTTTCATTGCTGCATGCAACTGTGTTCATCTGCTTCAACTAAGATCAGAGAAGAAATGAAATTGTCTTTTGGGAAATGAAAGAAATTCTGATTCACGGGTCTAAATCCTATGCGAAGCTGGATGCTGATTGGAAGCTTTACATTACTCATTTCTCACAGTTTTCTCTTGATTGTTTACCTATAAATAGGACCTGCTGTGTCCTTGTGCTTTGCATTTAGACACTGACTTATTTATATATTAGACTGAGACATATTCTTCAGATGCTGCAATGCCAAATTTCTCAACAGCCAATCAGCAAAAACAATGCAGGAAAAGAACAAGTGCGCACAACTAAGCTATATGATATTATCATCAAAGACGATTTTGATATCATATAGATGAGTGGCACAGAGTTATATTTAGACAACCAATCAGCGTCTCGCTTTGCATGGGAGTTAGTCACGGTCAGTTTTGATCACATCAGAGGAGTCTTATTGGATCCCAGGGGCACCAAGTGCTGCATGGGGCTCACTATGGCTGAGCTACTGGAGCAGGCCCCGAAAGCTATGTACCACAGGTTCATGCTGAATAGAGGGGCATCTAGCATTTACTGTCATAAGGAGTACTTTAGGAAGGCATTGGGAGTTTTTGGAAAGTGCAGTGTATGAAAATACATGTAAGTGAAGAGGTAAGAGTGTTTAAGCATTTTGATTGGCAAACATGTGCAATAAAGGTGGAGGGTTCAGCTGCCAGCTTTGCTTTCTACAATGATATTATGACATTGCTGTTGCTACAGGGTGCTTCCTGCTCATGATGCAATACCGGTACTTAAAAATGGAAAAATAACTGTGCAATATTTACCTGCTTTCATAAGCTAACAGAATGGAACAATTGTATTAAGATCATGCATTTTTACTTTGATGCAGTGGAACAACCATGTAATAATTTGTTTTGATCTACTTTTCAAACTGAGATAACATTCAATATTCTCCCTGCACACATCCTTATGACTCCTCTTGTTGGGGGGATGGGGGATGGGGATGGGGGATGGGGGTGGGGGATGGGGATGGGGGAGAGGATGGGGATGGGGGTGAGGGTGGGGGGTGGGGGTGGGGTTCTTTTACATTATATGGGGTGATGGATCCCAGTGAAAAGTGAGATTAAAATTCTTGCAGCCCTCCACTCATAGTTTTATTCCTTCAGTGATTGTTGGTGATTTACTATGCCCGTGTTCTAGCAAACACTTGGCAAACTCACTCTTGCACATATCCTACAAACACACATGCACACAGTTCTACATTGAGAAAATGCTGGGCTATTGTGGACGAGTGGAATATATTCTGACATCTGATCAAGCACCCAACAGTCCAGACTGTCAGACGTTCAGTGGCGTATGCCTTGCTGCCCTGTGACACGCTTGAACTCAAAGTCTCGGTCAGACCTTGAAGGCATACAATCCCTGGCACCCAGACCTACTCCGCTGTGTGCATGGCACCCATGCACCGTGCATGCTTGTGTGCGTGTGTGTGTGTGTGTGTGTGCATGTGTGTGTGTGCATGTGTGTGTGTGTGCATGTTTGTGTGTGTGTGTGCATGTGTGTGTGCATGCATGCATGCATGCGTGTGTGCGTATGCATGTGTGTATGTGTGTGTGCATGTGCTTGTGTGTGTGTGCATGTGTGTGTGCATGCATGCATGCATGTGTGTGTGCGTGTGTATGTGTGTGCATGTGTGTGTGTGCGTGTTTGTGTGTGTGTGCATGTGTGTGTGTGTGTGCATGCGTGCATGTGTGTGTGCATGTGTGTGTGCATGCATGCATGCATGTGTGTGTGCGTGTGTATGTGTGTGTGCATGTGCGTGTGTGTGTGCGCATGTGTGTGCATATATGTGTGTGTGTGTGTAAATGTTTTCAGAATTTATTGAACCGAAGTCCACGCGACGCCTGCAGGCCTTGACTGAGGCAGGAGACGCCTATGGAGCCGTGGGGATCGAAGTACGAGTGCACCACTCTAATGACTTAGAGTGTCTTCATGAATGGATGAATATATCAAATAGACTTTACGGTCTATCAGTCTGTGTATGCTATCTTAGGTCATTGACCACGACAACCACTAGAGCTGGATAGATTGAGAGCGAGCCAAGTCTCGAATTCCCTAATTATTCGCTGTCTGCGAATCGTTTAGGGAGACGTGGTGGATCTTTTCTCACCCCCAGTTCACACGGGGTGGGTGTCTCAAAGACTTGGAACCTCTGGAGGGTCCGCATGTGGCAGGTTAAGAACAGATGGCGGACATCCTTTGAGGCCTCACGCCATGAAGAGTTGATTGACTGTCTCTCTATATCAGTTCTCACCAACAGTCTCGGAAGGATGTTCATCCTCCAGTTCGGGGTTGGTCAAAGTATTACCGTATCCCTTCTGGACAAGCCAAAGTGTGCAAGCTATTGATAGAAAAGGTGGCTGTGGTTGATGTGATTTTTGTCTCTGTCTACGTACACAAGTTGGAAGGGAACGAGAGACTAATTAGCCTCTAATGGCGTCGCTAAAGCAGCTACCTCAATGAATCGGGAGGAGATGCTCGTCCATCTAAATGCTGCCATGGAGTTTTTAGGACAGTTTGCTATCATGGAGCATGAGTAAAAAATAAAGGTTCTAAATAGCGACTTATCACCCATATCTGCATCTCAAACCGCTTTACACTTTACTTTCTCTTGTCACTTGATCAGCCCTTTACTGACGATTGACGACGAACATAGACTCACTGCCTCATACACGGGTTATTCGCACAACATTGGCATCAGTGCCCTTACAAGTGCCCAGGTTTATTCATGGGTGGGGAGGACGTGCACCAAGAGAGATTTTCACCGGTCAGTGACAGGTGGGTCTGAAATGCAGAGTTATGAAGAGGCAGTGCTACAGAAGCCTTAGGGAAGTTGGGTGTCATCAGATGGATGGTGGTGTATTTGTAGGATAGGCCAGAAAGCAAGTAAACCAAGTGCGTTTTCTTCAGTTTTTGGAAGCAGTAATTCATGTCCCCACGTTTTACATCCCTATCTCACCACAACCTACTCCTACTCACTAACAGCTAAAAATCCCTGGCATTGATATACCACAGTCTTACTTCAGCAGTGTCTCTTGACGATGATAAGAGACGGTAATCCTTCCAAGGAAGGTTTTCAACATTTAGCCTTCGTTGCCTGACATCCTGAGATGTTGCTGCTTTATTTGAATATTCCATCCTTCTCTCTCTCTCTCTCTCTCTCTCTCTCTCTCTCTCTCTCTCTCTCTCTCTCTCTCTCTCCTCTCGTACGACTTTTCTGCATGTTGAATTTTTAAAATGTTAAACTCATCCCCATTCCCCTTCTCGAGAAAAGTGGGCGAGGCACTTCGGAACGCTACCCTACTTATTGAAAACGCAATTCATGTCGTCGTGTGTCTTGATTTAAACAACAGCCATCATGAGACTCATACCTTTAACCACTCGGCAGACATGCTGTCATCAACGTCCCTGTCCTCCCAAATAGAATCCACTGTCCACCCCAAGTGTCACAGTGAGCAAAGAGCCATTGCCTGTGTTGTACTTCGTCCGACGTCCAGTATATACCTCAACCAATGCAATATGCTTAATTTTGAAAACCCATTTTGGCCCTCACATTAAAAAACACTCTTGAAAACTATGTAAAGGCTCTGCAATAATAAAAGTATTATTTGGGGGGGGGGGGGGGGGGGGGGGGGGGGTAATTTTATCCTTGCCGTCGGTCAGATGGACAGAGTGGAGACCATTGTTTGACTGTTTTCGGAAACGATCGATTAGTTCCACAAGTCAGACATCACAGACATTGTCAGGGTTGGTAACGATGGACTACATGCAATGGTACTAATATATATGGTCTTTTTGAGCGACCAGCTGGGCAACTGTGGTTCATGATCACTACATTAGGTGAGTCGCAAGACTGAATCCAATCCGATCATTTCATAGGATTTGGGGCCATCATCGCATCTTCTTTTCTCCTTTTTGGAACCAGTGTACGGAACTGTATTTGCGGTGGACAGAAAGTGCTGGGGCAGTGCTGATGAGTGGCAGACGCCAGGGTTTCTTGCAGTGTTCACGGCCTCCTGAGAAAACAGCATTTTTCAATTGGAATTGTGT
>JAWQFJ010028007.1:0-32500 GCA_034096865.1 Theodoxus fluviatilis | reverse complement strand
TTGGAGGAGATGAAGAAGGAGGTTAACGACATGAATGACAAGCTAATAGCTCAGGAGGATTACCTTGACCACCTCGGTGACAAGTTGGCGGAAATGACAGCTAGAGCGAATAGAGCAGAGGAGAAGCTGGAAGATCAGGAAAGACGTGCACGCAGAGATAACATAATCCTATACAATGTTCCGGAACAGGAGAATGAAACATTTCAAGACACAGAGGTAAAGTTTCTAGACACTGTGAATGATGTTCTACCTGGCAGCTTGGAACGTAGAGACATAAGAAGAGCTCACCGAATCGGAAAATCATCGCCGGGCAAGTCTCGTCCTCTGATCGCCTGCCTCAACAGAAGCGCGCACAAGTACGACATCCTCGGATGCAGAGCCCAGCTGAAGGACAAGGGGATCGGCGTATCGACTGACAGGACCGACCAGCAGCGCCGACAACTTCAGGAGGCGCGAGAAGCGGGAAACCATGCTTACTTCAAGGGAGGTCAGCTGCACGTGGTACCAGGGCGACAAGTGGGACGCCACCGTATCCAGACGCGATCCACTACTAGGTCTGGATCCCAGACGGACACCGGTACTGCCTAGGACCGTGGCCGAGGCGCTGTTACAACTGAGTTGCCGGCAGGTATTTGCAACTTTCTCTCATGGAACATTAATGGGATTTTGCAGAAATTTGATGACCCTGACTTTCTTCCTTATATTCAGAAATTTGAGTTTGTATGTTTAGTAGAAACCTTTGTTGAATATGTTAAAATTGATAGTATTGAAAACTGTTTCAGATGTTTTGTGTCGCCAGCCCGAAAATTATCTGAGAAGGGTCGTAGATCGGGTGGTGTCGTGTGTTTGATTAAGCACTGCATAGCTCAGTTTGTTGAACAAATTGAAGTAGATTATGATTTCATGCTGGCTTTCAGATTTAACAATCAACTGTTTATGTCAGACAGGGACGTGATATTGCTATGTGTATATGTTCCGCCTGCCGGTTCTCCGTACTATAGTCAATCAGGAGAGACAAATGGAATTTCAGTGCTTCAACAGTGTTTGATGCAGCTAACAGTGACTTTCCCATATTGTTCCTTGATTGTGTGCGGCGACTTCAATGCTCGCACGGGTAATCACGATATAGGACACACTAATATTTCGGACAGTATGCGTGATTTGCTTGTCGATTCACGTTGCTCCCAGGACAGCGCAGTAAATGATTTTGGTACTGAATTATTGACAGTTTGTGCCGGTTTCGATCTGTGGATATTGAACGGGAACATATCTGGTGATTTAGATGGCAAATTTACCTACATGTCAAGTACTGGCAACAGTGTGATAGACTACTTTCTTGTTTCCGGTGATTTGTTTCCCATTTGTGCATCACTTAATGTAAAAGAAAATGTCTTATCGTCCCATTTGTGCATGGAACTATGTTTGAAGTGTAAAAGCAGTATTACAAATGATGTAAGAGAAGTTTTTGTTATTGAAAAATTCGTTTGGGAAGAGGCATCACGTGAGGAGTTTAAAAACAATTTACAAAGTGGGGTAGAAGGATTGGAGAGATTGTTAGATGATGATATGGATGTAAACGCTGCGGCAGAGGCAATTACAAATTGCTATGTGAGTGCTGCAGAACCTTTGAAGAAATCAATTGTGTGTGGGAGAGCAAGACACGGTCAGCCGTGGTTCGACAGGGAGTGTAGGGCAAGCAAAAATCTGTTACGCTCTTTACTACGCAGATACAGCCGCACATTGGCAACGTGTGATAAAGAATCGTATAGGCAAAGAAGAAAAGAGTACAAGTCTTTGCTAAAGTCAAAGAAAGAGTCGTATAGAGTGAATGCTCTTACTAGTCTAGAAGATAGTATTAAAGACCCTTCCCTGTTCTGGAAACAGGTGAGAAAGCTTAACCTTAGATCTGCTATGTATTGTAGTATATCATGTGAAGAATGGAAAGATTATTTTTCTGAAATGTATAGCCATGCTTTAGCTGAACAGCAACAGCAAACTGATATTGATTACAGTGTACTCATATTAGCATCAGATGAGTTGTCACCCCTTGATTGTGAAATAACTAAGGAAGAGGTTAGATGTGCAATAGATAAACTGAAGAATAGAAAGGTTTCAGGGGAGGACAAAATATTGGCAGAAATGCTCAAGTGTACACCTCAGAGACTCATAACAATCATTGCTCAGCTTTTCAATAATATGCTTGCCAAAAAGTGTTTTCCAAATATTTGGACGAAATCAACTATCTTACCAATCTACAAAAGAGGAGACCCCGCTATCAAAGATAATTATAGGGGAATTTCAATCACAAGTATTTTTAGTAAAGTATTCACTTCAGTGGTCACTGACAGGTTACAAGACTGGGCGGAAAGTAATGGTCTAATTGGAGAGGAACAAGCAGGTTTCAGAAAAGGTTATTCGACGATGGACAATATTTTTGTTCTTCACTCAGTTATCAATAGATATCTGTCAAGGCATAGAAAACTGTATGCTGTTTTTGTGGATTTTAAGAAAGCTTTCGATAGTATAAATAGAAATGTACTTTGGCAAATTCTTCGGGGTTATGGGATGAAAGGGAGACTACTCCAGATGATCCAAGCAATGTATTTTGATGTTCAAAGCAGTGTAAGGTGCAACGGTCGCTACAGCGACTCATTTGCATATACCAAGGGATTAAAGCAAGGATGTAAAATGAGTCCGATACTTTTTTCTCTTGTAGTGAACTATGTGGCTAAGATTGTAACCAAACATGGTAAACATGGTATTCAGCTTATGCCTGATGCTACGATTATATATCTGTTACTGTTCGCAGATGATATAGTTCTTGTATCGGACACCGTCGTTGGTCTGCAAAACCAATTGAACAGTCTCAAAAAAGCTTCAGACACAGTTGGTCTGGATGTAAACCAACACAAAACAAAAGTCATTGTTTTCCGAAATGGTGGTTATCTGGCAGGTCATGAGAAGTGGTATCTGGGGACGGAAAGAATTGAGACTGTGAATGAGTACAGATATCTTGGAGCACTGTTCACTTCGAGACTGTCCTTTAGTATTTTACAGTCTGATCTTGTACTTAGAGCAAAAGCTGGCATGATTCAACTGACTAAATGTCTACTAAAATTAGGAAATGTGTCACCAGATGTGTATTTCAAAATGTTCACTACCCAGATACAGCCGGTACTTTTGTATACATCAGAACTGTGGGGACTGTACAACTGTTCGGAAATAGAATCTGTACACCTACAAGCTATGAAAAGATTTCTCAATGTTCCTGTACAAGCTCCTAACTTGATGACGTATGGTGAAATCGGAAGATACCCACTGTATATCAATGCAACTTTACGGGCTATTAAGTACTGGTTGCGTGTACTTAAGATGGAGGCAACTAGATACCCTAACAAAGTTTACAAGATGATGCTCATCTCGGGAAATAATGGAAACTGGGTTGACAAAATAAAAGAAGTATTGTATAGATATGATTTTGCTGATGTATGGCGTAATCAGAATGTGCGGAATGAGACAGAGTTCTTGCTCGAGTTCAGAAAGCGCCTTATCACTGAGTACATGAATGTATGGACAGTTTCAATATCAGCGAGTGGTAGATATGAACTGTACAGATCCTTTAAGACAGAATTGAATAGAGAGAAATATTTGTATATATTAGATAAAAAAGTTTTTCGAGATGTTTATGTTAATTTTAGGATG
The DNA here is from genome assembly GCA_034096865.1 of Theodoxus fluviatilis. Taxonomy (NCBI): domain Eukaryota; kingdom Metazoa; phylum Mollusca; class Gastropoda; order Cycloneritida; family Neritidae; genus Theodoxus; species Theodoxus fluviatilis. Next base: position 28,798 of record JAWQFJ010028007.1, on the reverse strand, counting down.
GGATTCAGCGATCTGTTCACGCATAAATACAGATTTTCTACGGAGCGAGCTGATAATGCTTACTTATGTCCATCATGCTATGAAACAGACGAAAATGAACAGCATTTGTTACTTGAATGTCCTGCCTATGAAGATCTCAGACGAATGTATATATGCAAGTTGATGACGAATACATATGCCTTTGATGTTAAGGTACTCCTGTCGCTGGAGGAGCCTAAGGCAGTACGAGCGGTTGCAACGTATTTATATTATGCATTCAAAAGAAGAAAAGAAGCTGTTTCTATTGCTATGGCCGAAGAGGCATATTATGTGTAATTGTGTTGTGATGGGCCGGTGGCCTAACAAAAATAAACCATTCGTTCGTTCGTTCGTTCGTTCTCTCTCTCTCTCTCTCTCTCTCTCTCTCTCTCTCTCTCTCTCTCTCTCTCTCTCTCTCTCTCTCTCTCTCTCGTCAATGAAATGATGAATATTTTCATCAACTGGAACAGCTGTGACCCGATAATCGAAATACAAGTCAATACTTTCTAGGAACATGCGGGTACTGCATGCTTCATCTCTCTCATTAACATCTATGAATGCTTAAAAAAATGTAAATGAATGCCAACAGCTGTCAGAAATCCTCAAGTTCCGCACTGGCTAGGTGATGTAGTTTGGTCTTCCGATGTTCCGCAGCAGTCGTAAGATGTGACAGGTGTTCATTCGGAACACAACCCCGAATCAGGCAGTGCTGAGGGCTACACGCTTTAGCGATTTATTTGGTTGCTATGATGAAAAGGGAGAAGTGACCTCGCAAAAGATTTCTGACTCAACAAACTGCGAATGAATCATTCATAGGCGGAACTGTAACTCCCCCTAGAAAATCAGGGTATTCATAGAAATACAAACTGCATGTTTGGGGAGACGTGTGATTAGTTCTATTCTTTGTAACAGAGCCTACGTGTATGAAGTTTGAATGGCATTGCAGTCAAATCAGCCACTGACAATTCGATGGAGTTCAGTGTAGTGAAACCGTTTACTCTTTTTAACTTCAGTAATTCACAACACGCAATTGTTCCTGAATGTTTGTGTAGAAAGACTAGGAAATCAAAGACATGCTTCCCTTGAAATATAAAAATCAGTTCCGATGAAAAGGTATGTCTTGCTTCCATATCTATCGTTGTTACCTTAAAGATCTTAATCCAATATTAGCAGGAAGCTTTCTTTTTTAAATACATATTACTCGATACAAAATTCACATCGTATCAACACAATCTTTGACTTCATATGATGTAATTTTTCACAATACTGCATTAATACACGAGTTTGCCCCCATGGATAATAAACCAAGATGTTTCCGCGATTTTTTGTGATCAATCCACCCCTTCGGCTTGCGTCAAATTACACTTATACTGTTGATACAAACCTGGTTTTCCTTGTTTAATGGAGTTAAAAAACAAAGAAACAAACAAATTTGGTTGTGTCCCCAATGCAAAAAATAAAAGCTGATATAAAAGGTGAAACACCACAGAGAAAGTTTTCGCTTAATCGTAAACAATCCGACACCAGTGATTTGGATAGTCAATGGCCTTACATAGCCTGTAAAGGCTGATTGGTCGAATAATCCTCTTCCATCCATCCGTCCATCCATCCATCCATCCATCCATCCATCCATCCGTCCATCCATCCATCCATCCATCCATCCATCCATCCGTCCATCCATCCATCCATCCATCCATCCATCCATCCGTCATCCATCCATCCATCCGTCATCCATCCATCCATCCATCCATCCATCCATCCAATCATCCATCCATCCATCCATCCGTCATCCATCCAATCATCCATCCATCCATCTATCCATCCATCCATCCATCCATCCATCCATCCATCCATCCGTCCACCCACGCACCCACCCATCCATCCATCCATCCATCAATTTCTTCCAGGCAGACCAACTCTACGTTTAATAAGTACCGTAGTTACATTTCTTAGAGGACGTAGTTTGTAACCCCAAGATTCTGACTGATAATGTTTTTTGATTAAAGAGAGGGCCACATTTATCCAACTTGTCTGACACGTGTACTTCTCTTTAAAAGGACAGTTTTTACGATTTGCAGACTGGCAACGCCAAAGTTGTCGGTTACCTCGATAAGCAATTGTAGAAATAGCACCGGGATGTATACCCTTCAAAGGAAACAGAAATTGATATGATGGGCCAATGAATTGATAATTCGTTTGGAAAGATAAATTTATGTCCAGTGCGGGTGCTTATGAAAGTGTTTGATAGGGAAGCTCAGATTGACTCAACACACCCACCATTAGTCAAGTGTTAATGTCAAAAACGGTCTTCAGTGGTGTGACATCTCCCCAGCTGAACTTGTCGAGACAGCCAAAGACAGAACACACGGGTATGCTATTACAAGAAAAGCACCAAAGACTTTGGAAGAGGCACATCGCATCAAAGCCCAGGCAGCTAGAGAACGTTGCCACCGATCTGAGTCCATCCCTACTACAACAGCAGACTTCCAGTGTCCTGTATGTTCGCGATATTGCAAACCACAACTTGGACTACAGAGCCATTCCCATGTACACAGATGACTACGCAGACATGTCTTCTTCGAGGGACCACCATGATGAATGTCAAAGTGCAAAGGTCGGCTTTGAAAACCTGCCATAGAATCTAATCGGCTCTCTTATTATCGTGATGACCCGCACCTTCAGAAAGTGCTGCTCCTTGGAACAGTGCGACAATAACAGTATGTCTTTTTCAAACTCGAATTGTGCTCATAACATGCATTCTAAATTATACTCGTGTTTTCGTGAGGGCTAAAAATGATGATGATGATGATGATGATGATGATGATGATGATGATGATGATGATGATGATGATGATGATGATGATGATGATGGAAAAAGAGGAGGAAGAAGAGGAGGAGGAAGAAGAAGAAGATAAAGAGGAGGAAGAAGAAGAGGAAGAAGAAGAGGAGGAGGAGGAGGAAGAGGAAGAAGAAGAAGAAGAAGAGGAGGAGGAGGAGGAGGAGGAGGGGGTGGAGGGGGAGGAGGAGGAGGACAAGGAGGAGGAGGACAAGGAGGAGGAGGAGGAGGAGGAGGAGGAGGAGGAGGAGGAGGAGGACTAAAAGAAAAAGGGGAAGAAGAAGCATATCTGCCACACGTTTATGCCTTTTCAATTTAGCTCAAACTCAAACGCTCATTTGTAATATTCGAACTTCTGTTCACTTCTAAGAGCGTCCAAATAAAAAGAAGGCTAAAATCTTAGAATAGAAATGTTCCACGTTTGTGCATAATCATATGCATCAACACGCATCCAATCACACGGAGAAAAAAAAGATTAGGCTCATACAGTTTCCTGGGAATAAAAAAACTATTTACCAAAATATTTATCATTTTCCTGCTGATATAAATACGGCCATGCACATGTAATTTGTTGTGACAGTATTGAGATATTACATATAAATAGCACACTAAAAGAGTATAGAGCAAACTTTAAGAAAAACAAAAACAATCTCCAAATAATAGATTTAATATTTATTTCCTATTTTAGCTAATATCTCAAAATATTTTTTTTGCGGACATTATCGTTGTGCCACCTGGGACTTTAAAGAAACCTTTGTAAAACACCGCTTTAAATGTGTTCGGATGCTGCACACTCAATGTAATCAGTTCATGAATCAAGACTCGTTCGGAAACACGAGAACAAAACCGAATGGAGCGTACCTCTGTCAATCTGAAAAATGAAAGAAAAGTTCTGCATACCGGCAAAAACCATATATACAATCTTGCATCCATGCAGCACTTAGTGAAAGTTGGATTTCGAGGCAATCCACCTTCGTAAACTTACAGGTTTGTTTTGTCTGCCTTCCTCTAGTTTGGACACTTTTGGTGTATTGGAATAGGTCTTGTCAGAGTCTTAAGTCAACGCTTTCGTGTAGTTCTCTCTCTCTCTCTCTCTCTCTCTCTCTCTCTCTCTCTCTCTCTCTCTCTCTCTCTCTCTCTCTCCCTCCCTCCCTCCCTCCCTCCCTCCCTCCCTCCCTCCCTCCCTCCTTCCCTCCCTCCCTCCCTCTCCCTTCAATAAACGGGCCTTTTGAGTCCGGTTTGAACAAGACATACGTGTGAAGGATGATGGATGAGGGGGAACAACAATTCTGAAGCTATTTGAGTGTGGTTGCAATTACGGTATCTCATCACGCCACTTCAAAATCCAAGGCAATTACCCTGGGATACAAATCTGATTTGGAGAGGTTGAATTTTTAAACTACATTTGACAAACAAAATATGTGGCTGTGTGTGCTGGGTAGCATGTCAGTCTTTCTATATTGATAAATATACGATGGACGAAGGCACTAATGGAAGACGAGAAAGACGGAAAGAAAGAAAGTCTTCGCTGAGGATGACGACAACATGAAGGAAAGAAGACATGTCAGTGGAAGAGGAATGAACCGCTCTCTCTTCTTCCATCTCGTAAAGCTGTTTGTCCAGGGCTAATTGAGACACGCCAGGTCTGTTTGGCATTGTATGCTCCGACGCCATTTTCAAAGTCACGTGAGATTAACAAATCTGTCAAGTCGGCCAAGGGGTTTAGGGCGCAGCACTTCGTAAGACCCCGTGTTTTCTGTCTCCTCAACGCGTTGCCGCCTTTTCGTTTCCAAATATTTAAACTTTCCTCGACTGTTCCGGGAAAATCCAGGAGTGAGAGAGTGCCTGAGGTCTTAGTTAAATGGGACGGAGCTTGAAACACAGAAACCATGGCAGAGGGAGCACCAACGGACCGGAGAGTGTAGAGGGAAATTCAACCGACTGAGTGGATTTCAAAGTTAAGGTAACGCGGCAATATATACATGGGGTCCGTAGGTAGGTCAACTCCATAACGTTTTCTTTTTAAGGATGCCAGAGTGAGACAGCACATGTGTGTGTGTGTGTGTGTGTGTGTGTGTGTGTGTGTGTGTGTGTGTGTGTGTGTGTGTGTGTGTGCGTGTGTGTATGTGTGTGTGTGTGTGTTGTCTGCTCCAAGAAATATCATGTAAATAAATCAACATTTATCTTTCGCTGAAGACGCTTAAAAAAAACTTGAATTAAGTAGCGCTCATTTGGGAGAAGAGTCGGCATGTGGTTTGTTGTTTACTTCGATTTTTTCACAATCGAAGAGAAAGTTTAGCGTTGGCAGGAAGAAATAGAGTCGGCCGGGTTACTGTAACTGCAACTATATTTTTTGTTGTTGCCTCACTGTGACGTTACCAGAAAGTGATGCAGGCAAACGTTATCAAGGGTTTTCCAGTAAATTGAAGATTTGAATTGAATGGTGTATGATTCCGTGAAAGAAAAGGTCACGCAAAGAGAGAATCAAAAAGTGAAATATCATCAGCCTAAAATGTCTTTTGCTGTATACGAAAGAAAAAAAAGTCCAAATCTGGCGAGATTTAGAGCAGTTTTTTTAGGCCAAGCGAGCTTTCAAGTCTTGCAGTGTTGTTGAATTGCTTCAGTGTTTATTTAAAGTTCTCAGCTTATTATCATTTAAAATAATGTTTATGATTACGTTTGTCTGGAAACGAAAATAAATTGTTGCGTCGACAAACTTCGTACACGAAATGAAACAAATGAACTGCTGCACTGCTACACACGTGAAATAGTGAATGTAGTCGGTACTTAAGAAATTATGTGGTTAAATGGAATGGAACGATACCCCTCACAAGTGAACGTTAGGAGTGCCGTGATTCATCACAGAACGTGGCAACACTAGCTGCTCAGCCCCAGTAAGAACTATTATGTTTGGATCATCGATGCGGGATGTTGGAATGATTGCTTTTATTTCATTAATTAGTGTGCATTAGTTGTAACAAACGTAGAGGGATCATCATCATCATCATCATCATCATCATCATCATCATCATCATCATCGTTGTCGTTCTTGTTGTTATTGCTGTTGTTCAATAAGATGAGTACAGAGTTAATTGTGACCTGGAATGGAAGTTATCTCATCAACGAAGTTATCGTCAGACAACACTATTTCGATTACATAATTCACGAGAAATGAACTTGTTGGCTCGGGCATTTTCACATCGACTGTGTAAACTTGGACTTATCGTCGAAGGAAGTTGACAGCAGAGAAAATACTATGCAAGCGTGACACTGAGCTGAAGGCAGACTGATTACCATCACAAGGATGAATTATACTGGAAAATATCTTCTAAGTGAGTGCACATGTTCTCACAGCGTCGTAACAAAGTGCACAAAATACTACCGAAATCCGGATGAGGGGGATTGGGGATGGGGGTGGGTGGTGGTTAGAGGTGAACACTTGAAAACGACAACTTAACTGTGCTATGGCTGTATGTGGTGGAGCTTTAAAGCATCATTAGGACTCGTGCAACGAGCGAAACAGCTCTTTGATGAAACTTGCAAACGCTATGAATCTTTTTCTCCACAATCTCTGTCATTTGCGCCCCGCTGGTGCCAACCCAATGGACGTTGAAGTGCAGCTGGCAAGGAGTAGATGTGACGAAATTAACTCCACAATGGAGTCGACGGCAACCCTTAGCCATCGAGGCACTTTTTCTCCCAGGCAGTCTGTTTTTTACATTGGAGCCTGGGCTTCTATCAACGGAGGCAAAGGCACGGAGGCGAGGCCGTATCAGTCAAGGTGACATGGGTCTGACGTGGCGACACAGGGAAATGGGTTTGGCAGGGATCGATGGTGGAAAACTTGGCAGACAAAGAAGGCCAGGCCACTCCAAGATTGATGACTGCCTGAATCTGATAGCGCCAGTTTACCTACCTCCTGGGGAGTGTAAAACTGTAATGTTGGCTAGAAATAACGTCTCTCGACTGACTGGGAACCGGGCTTGGAGAGTGATTAGGGTTCAGTGAAGGTCAGGACCTTGCACGAAAGAAGTGCAAGAGAACGCTTGTGCATCGTAGCGTCCTTTGTAGTAAAAACCGTCGGCGTGCTCATAGTGATGTCTTTCAGCGTCGTCAGCAGCGAAGTCTGTTCTTTTCCAACGTAGGGAGTTTGACAGTGTTCAGAGCAAAGTCTCTTGATTAGCAAAATAGCAAAGTCTTTTGTCTTAATAAGTAGTGAAGTTTTTCCTCCATTACCAAATTAGCGAAACATCTAAGTGTGCAAAGTAGCAAAGTATTTCAGTTTCCTAAGTGAAAATTCTGTAAGTGTCCACAATAGGAAAGTCTGTAAGTGTTCAATTTTCAAGGTGGGAAGCCTGTAAGTGTCCATAGAAATGATTTCTCGCAGAGTCCATAACAGTAATCTTGATCAGTTTGCAAATAGGGAATCTGTAGGTGTTCAAAGTAGCTAAGTGTTTCCATTTTCAAAGCGGAAAATCTGTCAGTTTCCAAAGTATCAAAATCTGTCAGTTTCCAGAATGGGAAGTCTTTAAAAAAATTAAAGGTCCGTAGAAGCGAATTCATTTAATGCCAATAGTAGCAAAATCTTTAAATTTCCAGAGTAAGAAATCTGTCTGTGTCCAAAGTAGAAAATAATTTCAATTTCCAAAATAACGAAATCTTTCATCGTCCGATGTAGCTATGTATTTCATAGTCCAAAGTTGCAAACTATTTCAAAGTAATAAGGCTATCCATTTCCGAAATAGTTCGTTGTTTTAATGTAGCGCGAAACAAAGCCAACTGTTTAAACAACGTTTGAATTCTTCAGTCAGTCTAAAATTTGCTACAAATATTTACGCACGAGAAAGTGACTCTGAAAAGATACAACGCACACAGATACATGTGCTCTCAAGCCAACTCACTCCAACTCCCTTCCACTCCGTCCAAGTCCGTTTTGATAAGGGAACAGGCACTGGGGCGCGTTGCATAGACGCGGGGAAAGCCAAGATCCTGAGAGGAATAAGCCGGTGTCAACATTTGTCAGCACGTATCAACATGGTGAAAAAAGATGTAAAGGCAACGTAGATGCTGCTTGGGGTGAACTGTGCGGGTGTGACTGGAGTAGATCCCGAAAACACAAAGACCGCAGCATTCCAGCTGAAGAAGGAGGTATGCGATTCTTGACACATGTTGACATCGGCCTAAGCCTCGTAGGACCTCGCGTCTATGCAAAGCGGCCCTTGCTGAAAGGTTGTTTGTCCTCAAGGCGCCAATTCGTCGCCTGGCTGTCACTTTGAGCTGAATCTTTTGGCTCTTTCTTTGGGTCCTATGTGGCACAGTAAGATAATTCCAGCGCCTGTAGTTTGTCACAGAAATACCTGTACGTTTACTCATTGATTTGACTTTCTTATCTCCTTGCCAAGAGGCCACATGATATAACGCTCTGCAGGATTTAAATATCAAGAAAACTAGGGATTTCCATGCAAATGGTGAAAATCTGAGAACAGGCTGTGACTGCTTTACGAGGAAAATAGGTCAACCAGTTTGCTAGATATAATGACCGCTCACAGCGAGTAACTCGTAATAAAAAACATAGCGAGAAATTAAGCTCTTCATCGTAGCTATAAAAGAAAAACAATCGTTGGATGTAGACCGATGAATAGGGAATACAACGGATCAAAACGTGCATTTCTTACCGAAAAAGTCTGTGTCAGGCGGAACCGTTGAAAAGATGTACTTACTCTAAAGCCGTCGTGAAGTCTTATCCATAGAAAAAATTCTTCGGGACGGAATAATGAAAAGAAGTGAATGAATTAGTAATGTCTTGTGTATCCAGTCAAAAACATCTCTTAGCTTTTCACATCAAAACACGCGTTCAGATAAATCAATGGTTAGATTAAAACATGTCCATACGTGGGTTTTTATCTTAAGCAAATGCCACTGTGAAGTTTTGACAGCAACCTCCAGGAAAGGAGAGGAGAGGAGAGGAGAGAGAGAGAGAGAGAGAGAGAGAGAGAGAGAGAGAGAGAGAGAGAGAGAGAGAGAGAGAGAGAGAGAGAGAAAGAGAGAGAGAGATTGGAAAAGGGGGGGGGTGTATGCGTGCCGGGGGAGTTAGGTAGAAGGAGAGAGGGAGCAAGAGTAGAGAGAGATCGAGTGGAAAAGACTGCTCCTGTCTGTCACCACACACATTTCCGTGTGACTTATACTGCATGCAGCAATAAAGAATGTGTCATGTCCCGTTCAGTCACGTCATGTCAGGTCAGTGTCGACTCGGTAGTGACCTTTGGTCAGGAACCCATTAGATAGCTCTGGGTGGCACAAAGGTTCTGCTGGGACCAGTGCTGCAGAAGCAGGCTCTGAAAGCCGGATGATCACACCAGTAGAGGTAAGTGAGGTAACGAATCAGTTCTCGCTGTCTGCTACGATGCGCTGTCATGACCTGCCATGTGATGGCATGTCACGTGACGTTGTTAACGTGCTCTGAGAAGGAACTATATAGTGTATACAAACAGTATGAAGCCCGGCATCTCGCAATGTGTGTCCTCTTGCTCTGCTGCAGGAACTGACGGTCATCAAAGACGTGTCCAATGACATCCGAGCCTGCTTCATCACCGACCTTGACCCTGCGTGGTCGCTGAGCTATGCCGACAAGATGGAGCTCATGGACTCTTTGGTGAGTGATGACGTCACTCCGGAAGCAACGTACATTTTCTTGAGGAGAGACAATGTGATAAAGGATCCTTCTTTGTTTCTTCAGTTGGCTTTTCAGTGCTTTTTCAGAAACTTTCCACTTGCCTCTTTGTCATGTTTTATCTTCGGTGGCCCTTTACCAGGGCTGCAGTCCAGTAGTTAAGTCACTCACCTACTGTCGCTTCGCGGCTGGCAAGTACGGTGTTCGAAACTGCACAGAGCCCAGAGTTGCATCCTCGGCCAGGATACTTCACCCGCATTGCCTCCCCTACCAAGGAATAATTACGGTTACGGGGCGCTGCACAGCGGCAACTGCAGAGTTGAAATGACCTGAATATAAGTTCTCTGAAAGGACAATAATTATAAAGGTTGTTACCGTATCATAGTCTTTGTTTTGACGACTTTAGCAGGAAGGAAGAGTTTAGAACTAGAAGCAGAAGTAGGCCAAAAAAAAGAGAGTTGTAGTTGCACTGGGAAGAAAAAGAAGCAAATTAGTTCCTTGGCTCTGAAAACCTTGCTGTGTAGACCTCTTCAGGTTTACGTTTGCTTTTCCCTTCGTTTACAGGAGCGTGAAGACATCCGGTCCCAAGACGATCTTCTCCGCCTCCAGGAGAAAGCCGGACCGGACATTGCCTCCATGTGCATGAAGATGCACATCTACTTTCTGAGCAGCTCGCCCATGCCCATGCCCAAAATGCCCTCGGGCATCAGCGGTTCTCAGGCACCGCCCCTTCTCACTCAGGCCCCTCCCTCTTTCAACCAAGCTCCGCCTTCTCTGATGAAAACCCCGCCTCCTCTGAACCAAGCTCCTTCCTTCGCTATGAACACCCCTCCCCCTCTATTCAAGACCCCGTCCCCGGAGTTGAAGGTGCCCCTTCAGCAGGGCGTGGTGCAGGTGGAGGGCAAGGCTCCCGAGTTCCAGGCTCCCATGCGGACCCCCCCGCCCCTCTTCCCCACTCCGCCCCTCTTGCACGCCGCCAAGGTTGCCCACAACGACGTGGTGGCAGCGCTTGAGGCAATACGCACTCCCCCACCCCTGGAGGAATACCTGGCCAGGCGGACCTCCTCCCCCGTGATGCGCGTCCCGCCTCCACTCCAGTTGTACCGCCGGATGCAGAGCCAGTCGGCATTCAGAACTCCACCTCCACTGTAGTTTGGCCCCGAGCGATTAAAAAAAGGTAGGCCACGCCTCATGGTAGCTTGGCCACGCCCCTTTGTAGTCTGGACACTCCCACAAGCCTGCTTGTGGCTAGGGCCTCTCATATAAAGAGATGAATGAAACATTGATATTTCGTAAACATTAAAATTTGCTCTTTGACGGGGGGGAAATGAGATGATTTTTGATAACTTAAAAGGATGCAAATCAGGCGTTGTACGAGTTTGTCATGACGTAACGAATCGAAGGCCATCGAGAATAGTAACAGTTGTAGGTGATCATGAACTCCTGCAGGAAATCCACGTCTTCCGGTGCGACGACAAAACTGTATGCAGTGTACGAAGCACTCCTAAGACCATGTAAATGAATTCCGCGGATTTTATACACAAATGTGGTGAAATACACCACATTTAATACAAACGTGATTTTGTTTAAATGACAAATTTTACCAGTAGTGTTCATGACTTAGATCTTTCCTGTTGACAAACCCAAGAAGACCATCTTTGGATTCCTGTCCAAGAATGTTTCCATTTGAATGATACCTCTCTTGAATTTTTCAAGATCTGGTTTGTAATACAGAAAACGGAATCATTTGTTGTCGAGACAAATAAACAGTCGAGATGTGGTCGGTTGTTCATTATTTGTAGCGTTGAAAACCGTGTGCCTTTTACCATTATCTCATCTTCTCATCAATACTACTTGAACAGCGCTTTTGCTGTTTGCGAAGTGACTTCGATGCATGGACTGATGTATCACGGCGAATCCTGGCATCGTTCCATGCTCGCCAGGACACGCAGCATGCACGCCAGGACACACAGCATGCACGCCAGGACACACAGCATGCACGCCAGGACACACAACATGCACGCCAGGACACGCAACATGCACACCAGGACACACAAAGTGCACGTCAGGACACGCAACATGCACGCCAGGACACGCAGCATGCACGCCAGGACACACAACATGCACGCCAGGACACACAACATGCACGCCAGGACACGCAACATGCACGCCAGGTCACACAACATGCACGCCAGGACACACAACATGCACGCCAGGACACGCAACATGCACGCCAGGACACACAGCATGCAAGCCAGGACACACAACATGCACGCCAGGTCACACAACATGCACGCCAGGACACACAACATGCACGCCAGGACAAGCAACATGCACACCAGGGCACGCAACATGTATGTATGTATGTATGTATGTATTTTCATTTTTTACTGCACCATTATCACGATAAACATGCTCATGGCGCGACAAGACGAAATAAAAAAGTTTTGAGGCCAGTTTTAAATGCGGCCAAGGATGGACTAACCCTTAGACCCTCAGGAAGTTGGTTCCAGAGTTTCGGTCCAACAACGCTGAAGGAGCGGTCACCGATGCACGCCAGGACACACAGCATGCACGCCAGGACACGCAACATGCACGCTGTGACACACACCATGCACGCCAGGACACGCAGCATGCACGCCAGGACTCACAGCATGCACGCCAGGACACACAGCATGCACGCCAGGACACACAGCATGCACGCCAGGACACACAGCATGCACGCCAGGACACACTACATACACGCCAGGTCACACAACATGCACGCCAGGACACACTACATACACGCCAGGACACACAACATGCACGCTGTGACACACAACATGCACGCCAGGACACGCAGCATGCACGCCAGGACACACAACATGCACGCTGTGACACACAACATGCACGCCAGGACACACTACATACACGCCAGGACACACTACATACACGCTGTGACACACAACATGCACGCCAGGACACACTACATACACGCCAGGACACACAACATGCACGCTGTGACACACAACATGCACGCCAGGACACGCAGCAGGCACGCCAGGACACACAACATGCACGCCAGGACACACAACATGCACGCCAGGACACACAACATGCACGCCAGGACACACAGCATGCACGCCAGGTCACACAAGATGCACGCCAGGACACACAACATGCACGCCAGGACACACAAATGCACGCCAGGACACACAAATGCACGCCAGGACACACAACATGCACGCCAGGACACACAACATACACGCCAGGGCACACAACATACACGCCAGGACACACAACATGCACGCCAGAACACACTACATACACGCCAGGACACAGCATGCACGCCAGGACACACAACATGCACGCCAGGACACGCAGCATGCAAGCCAGGACACACAACATGCACGCCAGGACACACAACATGCACGCCAGGACACAGCATGCACGCCAGGACACACAACATGCACGCCAGTACACACAACATGCACGCCAGGACACACAACATGCACGCCAGGACACGCAACATGTACGCCAGGACACACAACATATGCACGCCAGGACACACAACATGCACGCCAGGACACACAACATGCACGCCAGGACACACAGCATGCACGCCAGGACACACAACATGCACGCCAGGACACACAACATGCACGCCAGGACACACAACATGCACGCCAGGACACACAGCATGCACGCCAGGACACACAACATGCACGCCAGGACACACAACATGCACGCCAGGACACACAACATGCACGCCAGGACGAACAACATGCACGCCAGGACACACAACATACACGCCAGGACACACAACATGCACGCCAGGACACACAACATGCACGCCAGGACACCCAGCATGCACGCCAGGACACACAGCATGCAAGCCAGCACACACAACATGCACGCCAGGACACACAACATGCACGCCAGGACACAAAACATGCACGCCAGGACACACAACAGGCACGCCAGGACACGCAGCATGCAAGCCAGGACACACAACATGCACGCCAGGACACGCAACATGCACGCCAGGACACACAACATGCACGCCAGGACACACAACATGCACGCCAGGACACACAACATGCACGCCAGGACACACAACATGCACGCCAGGACACAAAACATGCACGCCAGGTCACACAACATGCACGCCAGGACACGCAGCATGCAAGCCAGCACACACAACATGCACGCCAGGTCACACAACAGGCACGCCAGGACACGCAGCATGCAAGCCAGCACACACAACATGCACGCCAGGTCACACAACAGGCACGCCAGGACACGCAGCATGCACGCCAGGACACACAACATGCACGCCAGGACACACAAATGCACGCCAGGACACACTACATACACGCTGTGACACACAACATGCACGTCAGGACACACTACATACACGCCAGGACACACAACATGCACGCCAGGACACACAGCATGCACGCCAGGACACACAACATGCACGCCAGGTCACACAGCATGCACGCCAGGACACACAACATGCACGCCAGGTCACACAACATGCACGCCAGGACACGCAGCATGCAAGCCAGGACACACAACATGCACGCCAGGACACACAACATGCACGCCAGGACACACAACATGCACGCCAGGACACACAGCATGCACGCCAGGACACACAACATGCACGCCAGGACACGCAACATGCACGCCATGACACGCAACATGCACACCAGGACACACAGCAAGCACGCCAGGACACACAGCATGCACGCCAGGACACGCAACATGCACGCCAGGACACACTACATACACGCCAGGACACACAACATGCACGCTGTGACACACAACATGCACGCCAGGACACAGCATGCACGCTATTACACACAGCATGCACGCCAGGACACAAAACATGCACGCCAGGACACACAGCATGCACGCCAGGACACACAGCATGCACGCCAGGACACACAGCATGCACGCCAGGACACACAGCATGCAAGCCAGCACACACAACATGCACGCCAGGACGCACAACATGCACGCGATTATGACCACGTGAGGCATTTTCATTATACATTTAGTTTTAAAAAGATTGTAATAGAAGTTTATGTGCTGAACAAAATTGTTCATTTTCTGCTTGCCTTCTCACAAAAATTGCGAAAGTTTCTCTATCTCTCTCTCTTTGTCACTCTCTCTCTCTGTCTCTCACTCTCTCTCTCTCTCTCTCTCTCTGTCTCTCTCTCTCTGTCTCTCTGTCTCTGTCTGTCTGTCTCTCTCTCCCTCCCCTCTCTCTCTCTCTCTCTCTCTCTCTCTCTCTCTCTCTCTCTCTCTCTCTCTCTCTCATTTTCTTACTGGTACATTTTCATCTCGGTAGTTTCTGACATCAGACACCGCTTCTCCACTATTGATTACGACGTCGTCTTCAAATTCATGTACACACTAAATGAACCTCCCGTGTTTTTCCGGATTATTTTCAAATATATTCACACACATTAAATTTTTGTATATGATGATTTTATTTTAAATGTACTTGTAAAATGAACATTTGAAAATGTCTGACATCTACAACAAGTGATTAATAAAACTTCAAAAACAAGACCCCCCTGAATTTGTCTGAAGGCCACTATTCTAAGCTCTCTTCCACGTGCTATGTATGACGTGCAGACCATGAGTCCTGCAAAAACAAGACCCCCCTGAATTTGTCTCAAGTCCACTATCCTAAGCTCTCTTCCACGTGCTATGTAGGACATGCAGACCAGAAGTCCTGCAAGGACAAAAAGTGAGAAAAAAAAGTGAGATCACAGGTGGGGACTGAACCCGCGACCTTTCGGTTAGCGCCCGACATATTATCCCAGCTGAGCTATCACGGTCTTTGTGGTCTTCTCCTGTCTACACAGCCCTGTATCAGGCGGCTGCTGGTTCGGTCTAACATGCCCGGATGACCCGAATCCCAATATTTTGTTTTGCTAGTAGTTCCCAGCCGTCATGGGTGTTTCCCCTGGTCCCCAGTCCATCCTGAGCGTAACGAAGGTAAGCTTGGACATAAGAACCGAAGCCCTGCGAGGGACAGTCAGGAAAGAACGTGGGACCACAGGCGTGAACTGAACCTGCGACCTTTTGGTTGGCACCCGTAATGCTCTACCAGCTGGCTGGTCTCACATTTTTCTTGTCTGTTCCCCGCAGGGCTTCGGCTATATAATTATGTTTCTGCTGTTCTCAGCTCTTTTGGACATGATTCAAATCCCCCATAAAATAGACCTAGTATGAGATAGACGTCATGCAATCCATCATCCAGAAGACGTAAAATTTGGTTTCAGTAAGACAGCCTTTTTCCACGGCTTCTGAACATGGGTAGAACAACAATGGGAGGCAGTGTCATCATGTGATCGTTTGCGCACGCGCGCACAGCGAGATGGATAGACGAGTAAACAGACGAAAAAAGCGACACAGTTGACAAAGGTTCTGCAAGAATTTGCAGGAACAGATGCATAAATGTCAGTGCCGTTAACGTGTGCTCCAACCAAAAGGAATGGAATTTTTTTCCCCGACTTTTTATCCTTCTCAACTGCATGGCCCTTGAGAAAGCTAGTCACATGCAATCCATTAAATAAGAAACCTTTCATCAATATTTTTTTTCTTTTTGAATGTTTGGATGTGAACGCCCAGTTCTCATGTCGCATTGGGATCACAGAGCCATTCATCTCCATTGGGGAAGAAATCCTCGCTATCCAAGCACTGGTATTGTCGCCGTGCTCCACTGTTAGAAATGGTCAAACAATGAGTTCGCCCGACTTGGAGTCCCCACCAAATGCAGAAACGATGCAACAGCCGCAACTTGCGTATCAAGGGGAGGGTCGCTATGTGGCCTCTACAGGTGGCGGGGTCAGTAGGGCTTCAGGACTTTTGTGTCTGCGATGCTCGTTGCTAGCAGGTTCAGTGTGACGCATTGCTACAATAGGGTGGAGTGACGCGCCTCACGCAATTCACGGGCAATTCGTCAAGCGTGGGTGAAAGCACGGAAGCTTCGCCCACATCCTCCTCGCGCACCTCTCCCACCCAGTGTCAAGTTACGAGAACACGCCCCCCCCCCCCCCCCCCTCCCTCTCGCTACTCCCTCCCCCTCCCCTCCCAGTCTCACCCACAGCCACCTCACTATCCAATCACAAACTTCCTTTCATCATAACGGTGTGTTGTCCACATATTATCATATTAAATTGGCCAATGAGAAGGGAAATGGAAAATACTTGGGTCACACGGAAAAAAATCCCAGAAATTTGGGTAGTCCTTGGGCGAAGTGCTTTAATAACCTCTCCAATCGCTCAATCCGCCTACAGCCAAATCTGAGACAAGCAGTTCTAATGAGGTATTGAAACCTGTTGAAAACTTCAGTCATAAACTTTTTCATACGACGATCACTGAAAGTCAGATCTACACACATTCTGTGAACCTGAGTCAGTATTGACTCTGGCACAGTTCGCAATGAATGCGTAATAGACTTGACCCTTCGCATTACAGCATTACACCACAAATAGTTCGTTCTGATACTATTTTTTCTCCACTTTTTACAGAAATCATTCAGCTGTCAAAACTGGTTTCCATTTCATCACAAACATTTTTTATTTTATCGAATAAACGCTTGTTTATTGCCTCAACAAGAATAAGTTATGAGTTATGTGCGAAATAATCTTAGAACTACTTTAACGGCGTGTATGTCAGGGAGCAGATCGGCTATCCCACAAGCCTCTCGTGTGACCTCCATTTGCATATTTCGGACGAAATCCTTCCATCACGTGATATCAACTGTGCTAGAGACATTTTTGCCGGTAGGCGAAGTCTCTAGCGGACTAGAATGATCTACACATACCCCACGCACTTTTTAAAACCATAGCGGTGTATTTCTCCGTGGAGCTTAAGCACTGTTTTTATTTCTCAGCACGAGCCCGCTTGTCTAGGAAAACTGCTGCCACGTGGAAACTGCATGCGATGACAACACGTACACTCGCGCCGATTGGCTGGCGATGAACGCGGTGGGCGGTGCTGCGAGAGGTTAATTCGCAGTGCCTCTCCCCACCCAGGAGCAAAAACGGGTTCCTGCGAGTGCACTGACGACATAGCGTAGCGCGTTTACCCCTTGTGAGCGGCCGCGAGCCAGCACTGGGTTGGAAGACTGCCCAGGGAGTGGAGATGACGCTGTTATCTGATTTTGCCTGCCTGTCCGTCTGATAATGTGTTTGTCGTCAGGTGCCAATAAAGGATAAAGGACTGATCTGAAGGCGCAATGATCGGGAGTGGGGGAAGAGTGTATAGCGGTTTGATACCTATGTATGGGTGATGTCGCTATAAAAACACACACACTAAACTAAAAACATTTCCGCGAGAACGCCCGGCATCTTTAATTGCTGGGAACTTGCGTCCAGGCAAATAAGTGTGTGTATAGATGTGTGAGTGTGTGTGTGTGTGTCTGCGTGCATGTGTTTTGTACATCGATCTGCTGCATGAAGACGGCGTCTGGTCGTGCTTGTTTGCACACACGCATGCACACCATGATACACACGGACACAAACATGCTAGCACACGAATGTCTGTGCATTTACGTGCACACTTATCTGCACCCTTACAGATTTGGACGCAGAAAAAAAGTCAAAGACATTGATTTTACGATCGTTTTCTTGCTCATTCAGTGTTCTGTGACAAAACTATACGCATTTTCATGGGCCATGACCAGGCTAGCAGGTGAAATTACCTTTCGAGGTGTTCCTTTTATCAAGTGAAGAAAACAACCACCGACCGACCCACCAGTCAACTAGCCAGCCAGCCAGCCAGCAGGCAGGCAGACAGACAGGCAGGCAGGCAGGCAGGCAGACAGACAGTCATGCAGGCAGACTGGCTGGCAGGCAGCAGGCAGGCAGGCAGCCCTCCGCCCAAATCTGAATTTTCGAAATTTGTTTTTTTCAAATGTCATGAGGACTTTGATAAAAGCATTCAGATTTACTGTCAGACATTTTGTCGTTTGAACAACATAACTTAATGATCATGAGACAATCTACTTTATTGCAGCAGCAGCAGCAGCAGCAGCATCGGCAGCAGCAGCAGCAGAAGCAGCAGCGGCGGCGGCAGCAGCAGCAGCAGCAGTAAAGAGCAGAAGCGAAAATGGCAGCTACACTACCCCTACCATTGCTACCAACAGGGTAATCCTGAATGTCAGCAGCACCTGTAAAAGCAGCACAATAGATGGAAAGGCCGGTAATGACATGTGAACACCACAATCGCACGAATAAGCAATGAAATAATTTTGTTGTTTCAGCCATCTTTACGTGTTTCAACTCCCCACCAGAGACATCACCACCAATCGTTCAGACGATGACAAAAACAGGGTATCTCGAGTTACTTCCCTTGAATCAGTTGTCGGTGACGACCGCTTTATTCCTTGAATGTGCTCCAACATCCAGAAACCGCGAGAGCAGACTTTCTGCACAAGTCTTGACCTGGATTGTTGGACAGACTTTACGATCCACCAGACTTTGCAGGCAGTTTAAGGCTACTAACTACCAAAACTCACAGACCGTTTAGGTTGGTGTAGCAACAATTATCCATTCTCTGAACCCGAGCCAGTAGGCGTGGTCTCTAGTGGACTAGAATGGCAGCAATCAAGACTTCATTTCCCTTGATATTCGCCTTCACGAAAGGAATCGGGGGACTCAGTGGATCCAGTCTTATCAAAACCCCATGGGAATCGATTTTGAAAACTGTAGGTCAATATTGGCCATAGTAGGGCAGTAACACCTCCCTCCACCCCCTTCCAATCATTTAGAAAGTTTTTAAAGTTGCATTTACCTCACTCTCTCTGGTTCCATGAGCGGTTGATGTGCCATTGATTTTGATCACCTTGAAATTGGTCATATTGTCTAAAGTGCCAAGTAAATGAAATTTATTAATTAAATCAGTATACATTTTTTCTAATGATCCATTTATTGTTGTCCTTTTTTCTGTTTTATCGAGGTTTGTTTATTGATAAAGATGAATGGATGGACGGTGTTTTGCAGCCCATCAGCCTTTGTAGGGGCCAGTTTGGACAGTTTAAACAGTTTTAGAGTAAATGCAAGTGAAGTCACAGTGTTCAGCTTGCTATTTGCCTCTTACGAATTGCGTAGGAAGTCACAGTGTTCAGCTTGCTATTTGCCTCTTACGAATTGCGTAGGGAGACGCGGTGGTATTGTGAAGTCAGTGTTCATCTCGCTATTTGCCTCTTACGAATTGCGTAGGAAGATGCGATGGTATTGTGAAGTCACAGTGTTCAGCTCGCTATTTGCCTCTTACGAATTGCGTAGGGAGACGCGGTGGTATTGTGAAGTCACAGTGTTCAGCTCGCTATTTGCCGCTTACGAATTGCGTAGGGAGACGCGGTGGTATTGTGAAGTCACAGTGTTCAGCTCGCTATTTGCCTCTTACGAATTGCGTAGGGAGACGCGGTGGTATTGTGAAGTCACAGTGTTCAGCTCGCTATTTGCCTCTTACTAATTGCGTAGGGAGACGCGGTGGTATTGTGAAGTCACAGTGTTCAGCTCGCTATTTGCCGCTTACGAATTGCGTAGGGAGTCACAGTGTTCAGCTCGCTATTTGCCGCTTACGAATTGCGTAGGAAGTCACAGTGTTCAGCTCGCTATTTGCCGCTTACGAATTGCGTAGGAAGTCAGTGTTCAGCTCGCTATTTGCCGCTTACGAATTGCGTAGGAAGTCACAGCGTTCAGCTCGCTATTTGCCGCTTACGAATTGCGTAGGAAGTCAGTGTTCAGCTCGCTATTTGCCGCTTATGAATTGCGTAGGGAGACGCGGTGGTATTGTGAAGTCACAGTGTTCAGCTCGCTATTTGCCGCTTACGAATTGCGTAGGGAGACGCGGTGGTATTGTGAAGTCAGTGTTCAGCTCGCTATTTGCCTCTTACGAACTGCGTAGGGAGACGCGGTGGTATTGTGAAGTCACAGTGTTCAGCTCACTATTTGCCGCTTACGAACTGCGTAGGGAGACGCGGTGGTATTGTGAAGTCACAGTGTTCAGCTCGCTATTTGCCGCTTACGAATTGCGTAGGGAGACGTGGTGGTATTGTGAAGTCACAGTGTTCAGCTCGCTATTTGCCGCTTACGAATTGCGTAGGGAGACGTGGTGGTATTGTGAAGTCAGTGTTCAGCTCGCTATTTGCCGCTTACGAATTGCGTAGGGAGACGCGGTGGTATTGTGAAGTCACAGTGTTCAGCTCGCTATTTGCCGCTTACGAATTGCGTAGGGAGACGCGGTGGTATTGACAAGGATGACACAGCATGGTTGAAGAAAGGAATATTACATTTATATAAAATCACCACTGCATATACATTCTAGCATGTATGTCTTTGGGTGCATGGTTGTGTCATTTACATGCATACAGTTTTTGCAGGAATCCGTTATGTGCTATCACTGAGAGCAGAGAGCTGACTTAAGAAAAAATCGGCAGCAACACACCAAAAGATTAATAATTCAACCAAAAACAGACCATTGAGAATGTTAAGACATAAATGAAGTATTCGAAGTATCAAGTAATGAAATTTTGTCTGATAGCTGCAATTACAGGTATGAATTTTTAAATTTGCGTTGTCATTTGTTTGCATTTTCAAAAATAACAAATGATGATGATGATAGGAGGAGGAGGAGGAGGAGGAGGAGGAGGAGGAGGAGGAAGAGGAGGAAGAGGAGGAGGAGGAGGAGGAGGAGGAGGAGGAGGAGGAGGAGGAGGAGGAGGAGGAGGAGGAGGAGGAGGAGGAGGAGGAGGAGGAGGAGGAGGAGGAGGAGAAGGAGAAGGATTTTATGGCCTATCAGCCTTTTGTAGGTCATGTAAGGAACAACTGAAAGAAGTGGTAGAGTAACAGCAAGTCAAGTCCCAATTTCCCTGTTTATTCGCCTCTCACTAAACTCTTTGGGAAATGCAGTGGGTTAATTCTTAAAAAATGAGGTAACAAGACTGCTCATGTGCTCACACACACTCACAAAAACACATCTGCTAACTCAACATACATGTATTCACAATATATTCAATACCTGGAAAAAAAAGTATGTATTTATGACGAAAAACCCCAAGTCAGAAACCTAACATTTTGTCCAGCAGCTGCCAGCTTGATTTCTACAGTATTTTCACTCTTTGGTGTGACTTATCAAGAGACTGTGTGTTGTATGTTTATTTTGTATATGTATGTATATATGTTACGCGCTTAGAACCTCGGGAAAGGCGCTTTATAAGTATAATTAATTATTATCATGTAATGGTACCGAGTGGAAGGGGGGGAAACGAAAATGGGACATAGGGAAAGGTTGAAAATGGGAAATAGGTTCGATATGTTTGAAAAGAAACAATTAGGAAAAGGTTTTCTCAGTATGTAATATTTAATCTGATACTAACACAATTATACCAAAAGCACGATGGCAAACTAAATAAACCAAGACAACACATTAGTCAGAGTAGCATAACCATAAAACTAAAATGGGATAATTAGACATAAATGCCAGCATCAAATAATGAAATAGTCCAGACAGTTTATGGCATTGACAGTTTGACTTGTGATGTCAGAAAAAGGAGGGGGAAAGGCCAAAAGAGAAATGGTAATGACTTCGTGACCGAAACGGGGTTGATAATGTTAAACTCCATTTGGCAACTGTGAATGGGTCACCAGTATGCCATTTGAATACAGCCCGATAACTCTAAATTCCACCTGACAACCAAGCCAACCAGTAAGTTATCCATGGAGAATAACACTTACAAATTAGCTACCAATAGCCCATGAATGTCATCCTATCATGTCTATTCCTGTACAGGAGCAACTTAAGTTGTAGAATACTTTGACTTATCATTAGATGACCAAGCACAGGTATCTCTAAATACATCTCCATCCAAGGCTTACACTCTGACACAATTATCTGGTTACTGGCAGTGATGGCCACTAACAACACAGCAACAGACTGTCAGATCCAACATCCCATATAGTCATAGTATCGAACTATCCTGACTACATAGAAAACAGCCTTATCATAAACTAGAATAACTACAAGAAAAATTACAAAGCCATTGATTTTTCCAACTCACCGTTACCCCATGGTCAGTCTAAATGAACTCAGAGAGGAATGACGTCAGAGAGAGAAAAAAACGTCACCACGGCCCCAGGTGGGAAAAGGAGGGGAAATAGGAGGGCGAGAACATCACAACAGGAAAGGGTGGGGCGAAACAATAGCACGTGGGCGGAAACTAACAATGAAAGAACAAAACTGATTGGTCATGGTGGCACACAAGTGCACCTTGTCACACTCGTCCCGGGGTTCTGATCTGCAACGTCCCCGTTGCCACTATCGTCTCAGGGCACTCATTGGGATGTTCCCAGGGTTTGAATGGTGGCACACAAGTGCACCTTGTCACACTCATTATTATAAAATCCCTTTTAACTTTAATTTTAGTACGGTTTTTCGCCAATTGTAGGTCCCACATTTTCCTCATTTTCATATTACTGTGCAACATTTTGCAGATCAGGCTCCTTGCTGTCGACTTCGTTTTCGTTCTCACTTGTATTGAGTGCACTCATCGCTCCTGGCTCATTGACCAAGATGTCAACTTCTTTGTCCAAATAAATTATTCTCCTTTTTCTTTTAGAGCGATGTTGTGTGGCAGCTGAGAATTGTGCCGAGGCATTTTGCTCATCATCCAAATTGGCAGAGAAGAGTTGCTTTCTCTTTCCAATTCCATGTGATTGTGATGCGCCATCACCGAGCTCTTGGGTGAAGAAAAGAGTGAGTTTTGCTAAATTCTGCTCTTCAGCTTCTTCAATGCCCTGCATTCCTCAGCCAAAACTGCTACAGTTCCTGTTGTACATTTCAGAAAACCGTTTGAGGAGTCCTCAAGTAGCAAAAGTTGACTTTCCATCTCAGCTTCGTCTTTCCCATGATCTCGCTTCGTAAGATTTTTGCTGGTGTCTGACATGTAAAAGGCATGCATAAGCCAGTCAAATTGGACAGCCTAGAACTAAAGGGCACAGCATCAAATTGGACAGGCTAGAACTAAAAGGCACAGTATCAAATTGGACAGCCTAGAACTAAAAGGCACAGTATCAAATTGGACAGCCTAGAACTAAAAGGCACAGAATCTTTCTTATGATTATCATCGATACAAACACAGAAAGGAACCATGATGTTCGAGGTGGGGATAGGTAATAAATGGATTCCAATCAGCACTTCAAAAAACACATGTTAATTGCAGTCAAACTCATGTGATTTGACCACACGCACATGTGCGCATCTGGTTTGTTTTGCAGTTCAAGGGAAACTGTGAGAAGTGGAACTTTAATTTCAGTATGGAAGGCATGTTTATTTATGAAAATCATTTGAAAATGTGCTTCTCATGAAAACGATGTCTCAGTAAATAAACTATTCACTATCATTCATACCGACCAAGTTGTAATTATATTCTATCTGCAATTACAGGAGTTCACTTGCAAACTAGTAACAAAGTCTTTTAAAAAAATCATTTTATCACATATCCATTTTCCTTTGAGAGTAGAGATAAACCTCAAGAATTATGAGGGTCTGAATAATTTTCAGGCAGCTTCACAAGTAAAACCTTCTGTAATTGCACATATTATTCGTAAGAAATTTTAAAAAGCAAACAGAGCGCATGTACTTCATCCAGAACTGATTTTACCCACTTCACAACACAGCAGCCATCCACGAAAACAGGCTTTTGGAGAAAATGGCAGTGGAATGCTTGTGAATGGTAAATCTCACATCAATAATACATCTTGCAAATTCTTCATGTATTCTTGTGCTTGCATGAATCAGACCCTCTTAGATATGTGGTAACAATCCTGGATGATATGCATCTCCTTCTTTCTCCTCTTATGCAGCCAACGCTTTTCATAAATCAAAATTGATAAGGGCAGCAACAACAAAAAAGTTGTGGTTAAGGGGGGGGGGGGGGGGGGGGGGGAGGGGAAGGGGGGGGGAAGGGTCAGAAGGTTGGCCTGAACACTTATTTCCTCTTCTTTTTAGAGGAGGCCAGATCTAACATTAACCCAAAATTATTTAACTGAAAATGGTTTTTTAAACTTAAAAAGTAGATTCCCTGAGTGCTCACAGGGCAAGGAAAATGGGAATGCATACAGTTCACTGTTTACTGTCAACTTTTTGTGTTTTTTGCATGATAGAAAAAGTTTAGGGTTGGCAGACAAAAATAGGGCAAGAATACTGTAGCCACAACTATTTTTGTTTGTGGCATAAAACTGATCAAAATAGTCCTTTTCTTGCCCAGCATGTTCCTTTAAATTCAGACCAAGTGTGCAAGGGAAGCAATCAGCTGGTTGCGAACTACTGTGCCAGCTGCTACTCGTGCTGTCTCGTGGGGTTGGTCAACATTTCCTCCATTCTGCTCTGCACTTTCATCTTCATCATCATCCTTGTTCTCTTCACCGTCTGGGTCTGGGTCAGGCAGAGCCAGAGATCTGAAGAGAGAGAAATATGACACTCATAAAAACAATAACAGGTGCTAATTTCATGATATTTTTCATACTTCTTTGCATAGAGTATAAACCGTGGTCTAGTCCGAGTACACATACACTTCCATTAAGCTGGGACATTAGATATACTGACACTGCTGCCTTAGGTCAATGCCAGGGACTCTAACACACCCAGCATGCGTTTTCTCCAAAGACAGAATGTGGCTGCCATTGAGGTGGGAATAGAAAAGGTCACATACGTGATACTCTAAACTTGGAAGCTGGTAAATGTAGAGGATGATGATGGCAGTAATGATAATGCCATTAATAACAATAATAACGACAATAACAAAGGATGGATGGCTGGATGGCTGGATGGCTGGATAAATGGATGGCTGGATGGATGGCTGGATGGACCGACGAACAGACAGATGGATGGACGGACATTACTAACTCTTCAACTACACACCTTGCACGATTGTGCAGGATGAAGCAGGCAGTGATGATCTGGCAGGCTCTATCAGGTGTCACCCGCAGCCTGCGAAGGCAGCGCCATCTCCGTTTTGCCAAGTCAACGGTCTTTACCACCAATGACCTAGCCCACTCATGGTGAACATTGAAGTTATTCTCTTCAGGAGTACGTGGGCTGGCGACTGGCGTGATGAGCCAGTTTCGCAACACGTAGTCACCATCCCCAAGTAGGTGTCCCTCAACTGGGGGGCTGTTGCTCTCCATGGCCTTGAAAAGAGGTGACTGTCTGAAAGCATAAGTTTTGACAATGAATTGACACCTTCTTTTTCATTCACACCAACACAGTCAGGTAGTCTTGTGATAACTTTAGTTAGTAAAATACAGTGGAAAAATCTGAATCGATGCTCAGTAAAAAAAACTTTGAGGGCACTCAGAGAGTGCATACCTCTGCCAAGGCAGCCATAGTGGTGAAGGTATCACAGCAGAACATGGCAAGTTAGGTCCGTAACAGATGACATGTTTCAAGCCCGCTTGCTCACCCTCTTGTGCTGCAATCGTGATCTGCAAGGCTAGGGGAAGCTAAAAATAGGCCATCATGCTGCACATGTGGTGTTTGCTGTGCATGTGCTGGGCTAGGGGTTAGGTGAGGAAATGTCTGTTTATGATTGCAATTCCAAAATGAGATAACAGCTAACCTCCAACATTTAATGGATGGTTCTTTGGTGAAACCCTGACCGTGCATCATATTTAATCAGAATCCATTTTGAACTTTAGAGTTATTTTGCTAAATAACAAACAAACTAACAAACTAGCTATCTGAAAAATATAACCTCCTTGGCAGAGGTACTGATTAAAGGTACAACATACTTTCCTCAAATGAGCTTTACATGAAATGAACCAGTATCTCTTCCACTGATGGTGTAAAAGTTTACAAATGTAGTCGCAAGGTTCTAGTTTATAATCTAAATCACTTCAACAAAAGCAGCGCCTACACATTGATTTTAAACCAATAATGTATAGGCATAAAAATAAAATAAACATTTATGATAAAAGAGCACAAAACACACACACACACACACACACACACACACACACACACTGTTACATTAAAATGTTACATTTAAAAACAGTACCTTAGGATCTCATCATCATGAACACTGCCAGGCCACTTTGCGATCACATCAATGAAGAACAAATCCGCATCACAGACTACCTGCAAAAAAGTGCACACAATAGGAAGGTTATAATTATATAAAGGAATAAGTAATTTTACTTAGAGTTAGAGCCCAACACTGACATAATGATAATGACATCTACAAGCACAGTGAAGTTAATACATTTTGACTGTACACACTGTGAATCTAGTTTTTATAAAGGTTAGAGCTCAGAGGTTTTCAGGTTGAATTGGTACTACATACCAGTAAAAACTGAGAAAACTGTAAAGGTGCTAGGAACTTTCACTGGCAACAAGTACAAAATGTTAAACTCTACTGATACTATGCATTAAAACTGCTTCAACACACATTCAAACCCAAACACCCAACCAAAACAATCATACGTTTCTAAAGTACTTGTATGGGTTGGATTATCTAGTGCTGAAGTGTGGCTGGGGCAGGTGAGTGAAGCAAAGTGGTATAAACTTTGCATCTGTGTAAGCAATATACTGCACTTAATGTTTCTGCTTACTTGCACATTGAGTAGTAGCCCTTTCTATTGATGAACTCGATTCCTTCAAGTGACTGAATTCTAATCTGTGTTCCGTCAATACACCCAAAGGTGTTTGGGATGTGATGCCTTGTGAAGAATTTGTTCGTCATCTCGCTGGCCTCGTCCCTGTTTGGCAGTCTGATCCAGTGAGGCAGGCTGGGCAATAACGCCTCAGTGACACGTTTGACTGTCCTGCAAGCTGTGCTGGCATGAACGCCAACCAACTCCCCACAAACATCGAAAAACGATCCCGTGGCATAAAATCTCAGAGCCAGAAGCGTCTGCAAGACTGGTGGAAGAACCCCTCGCCGATTAGACACTTCTATTGCCTGTTCCAGTTCGTCTGTCAGTTGCAGGATGTCTTGACGCCTAAATCTAAATTTCTGGTAAAGTTCCTCATCATTATATCTTTCTAATGGGTGCTGTCTATCTCGGAAAACACGTTGTCGTCGCAAGTTTCGCCGCCTCATTCGATCCAGAAGAATGATTGCCGCCATTCAAGCACTCTCGAGTCTCGGGCCGACAGGAGAGTTATCGGACCTAGGACACTCCTCTAAATCGGGAGGATACGTACGTCACCGTCTGTTTTTCGTGCAATAGCAATTTTCAGCTTTCTCTGACCGATTGTGTGTATCGAACCGATAAGTATCCAATCCGATTTTCGTGCAATCGGCCCACAGGTCATTAGACCAGGCACTGACTCTCTCTCTCTCTCTCTCTCTATCTCTCTCTCTCTCTCTCTCTCTCTCTCTCTCTCTCTCTGAGTCTCTCTCTCTCTCTCTCTCTCTCTCATCCTCTCTCCTCTCTCTCTCTCTCTCTCTCTCTCTCTCTCTCTCTCTCTCTCTCTCTCTCTCTCTCTCTGTGTCTTTCTGTCTCTGTCTGTCTGCCTGCCTGCCTGCCTGCCTGCCTTGTCTGTCTGTCTGTCTGTCTGTCTGTCTGTCTGTCTGTCTGTCTGTCTGTCTGTCTGTCTGTCCCTGTATCTCTCTCTGTATCTCTCTGTGTGTGTCTCTGTCTCTCCGTCTCTGTCTGAGTGTCTCTCCTCTGTCTGTCTCTCTCTCTCTCTCTGTGTCTCCCTCTGTGAGTGTCTCTCTCTCTGTGTCTCTCCCTGTCTGTCTGTCTGTCTGTCTGTCTGTCTGTCTGTATGTCTTGTCTGTGTCTGTCTGCCTGTCTGGTCTGTCTGTCTGTCTGTCTGTCTGTCTATCTCTCTCTTTCTCTGCTCTCTCTCGACTCTCTCCTCTCTCTCTCTCGCTCTCATCTTCTCTCCATGTGTAGAGAGGAAGATGAAGACGAACACCAATTTTTATTTGTTTGTTCTGCTCTACAGGACCTACGTGAACATTACTTGTCAATTCATGTAGAAAAAACATTGTCAAAATTCAGATAAGACTGTTCTGAGTAATGACAGCGAGATACTAATAAGAACCACTAGTATATACTTGTATAAAGCCATTCAATGCCGATCTTACGCTATAAGTTTACCCGAAAGCAACGATTTTAATTTTGATTAACGTTGGGATAACTTGTTTATTTCAGATCACTGTCATAGATATCGCACCCGATGTGAAAGTGTATGGTATATGTATGCCATTGAAATAGGCTGGTGGCCTCTTCAATAAATCATTCGTTCTCTCTCTC
>JAWQFJ010028004.1:7500-10000 GCA_034096865.1 Theodoxus fluviatilis | reverse complement strand
AGGACAGGTAACTCTAATCGAACTGGCTGCAGTCGTCCTTCAGATAATGCTAGGAAAAGCACGGTCTTTCGTTTTCTGTTACTATATATGTGTTGTGGGGAGGATGGTAGAATCTGCGAAGACCTCCGAAATAGAGAAATTGCAGAGGGCAAGCGTGTCCATGACCGCCCAGAACTGCCGTTCTGGCACAGAAGCTAGAAGGACCTGAAGGAAGTGGCTATTGACAGTGACTCAAGGAAGATGTCGCACAAGACAGTGACACAAGGAAGATGTCGCACAAGACAGTACGTGACACAAGGAAGATGTCGTACAAGACAGTGACACAAGGAAGATGTCGTACAAGACAGTGACACAAGGAAGATGTCGCACAAGATAGTGACACAAGGAAGATGTCGCACAAGACAGTGACACAAGGAAGATGTCGCACAAGACAGTGACACAAGGAAGATGTCGCACAAGACAGTGACACAAGGAAGATGTCGCACAAGATAGTGACACAAGGAAGATGTCGCACAAGACAGTACGTGACACAAGGAAGATGTCGTACAAGACAGTGACACAAGGAAGATGTCGTACAAGACAGTGACACAAGGAAGATGTCGCACAAGACAGTGACACAAGGAAGATGTCGCACAAGACAGTGACTCAAGGAAGATGTTGCACAAGACAATGACTCAAGGAAGATGTCGCACAGGACAGTGACACAAGGAAGATGTCGCACAAGACAGTGACACAAGGAAGATGTCGCACAAGACAGTGACTCAAGGAAGATGTCGCTCAAGACAGTGACACAAGGAAGATGTCGCTCAACACAATGACTCAAGGAAGATGTCGCACAAGACAGTGACTCAAGGAAGATGTCGCACAAGACAGTGACACCTAGAGGCAGACTGTGAGAAGCGCCCTGATCAGACATGACGAGAGACAGCTGTCACTTGTGTGCGAGAGATGGCCACAGAAAGAGACCCGCCTTCAAGCAGATAAAGCCACACAAAAGCAAGTTGTGGTTTCTGTAACCTGACCGACCCTACTTTTATCTGCCGACCCTACACATTTTTAATCTTGGAAAAAAGGGGATAAAAAGGAGGGGGGGGGGGGGGGGGATTGACGGTAAACAACAAACTGACTGCTTTCCCATCTCCCCTGTTCCATGAGCTCTCAGGAATCCATTATTTAAGTTTCACAAAGCATTTTCGTTGAAATAAAGTTCAGTTAATGTTCAGTCTGACGTCTTCCACGCCCCCCCCCCCTCCCCACCCACCCCCCTCTACCCCCTCAAAAAAAAGTTCAGACAGACCTGCTGACCCTATTTTATCTGGCCACGTTAAATTAACCACCATTATGTTTTTTTGGGGGGAAGGGGCCAAAACCCATTCTAGTCCACTAGAGACTTCGCCTACAGGCGAAATAGTCTCTACCACAGTTCATATCACGTGATGGAACTAATCCGTCCAGAATATTCATAAGGAGGTCACACGAGAGGCTTGTGGGATAGCACTCTGCTCCCTGACATACGCCGTTAAAGTAGTTCTAAGACTATTTCACAAACAACTCATAAATTACGCTTGTTGAGGCAATAAACAAGCGTTTATTCGATAAAATAAAATGTTTGTGTTGAAATGGAAACAAGTTTTAACATCTGAATTATTTCTGTAAATAGTGGAAAAAATAGTATCCAGAACGAGCTATTTTTGGCACAGTGCTGTAATGCGGAGAGTCAAGTCTATTACGCATTCATTGTCAAGTGCACCAGAGTCACTACTGATTCGGGTTCACTGAGCGTCCTAAACCATTCACAGACTTTTGTTAGGGTTGCGGCAGGGATTGCCATGGCCGCGTGTTTCTACAACCACAGGAGACTCCGTACCGCGACCCGACGTGAGCCTTTGAGTGTTGCTTAGACGCGAGGAATGCCAAGATCTTGCCAGGGATAGGCCAGTGTCAACATGTTTCAACATGGTGAAAGCAGATGTAAAGGCAGTCAAATAGTGTTGCTTGTTGACACCGGCGTATGTCTCGCGAGACCTTGTGTCAATGCACTCATGGTCGTTCGGGAGCGCAGGAGGCCTATGGTGACATTTTCTGTTTGTGGGTACGAGCCATTCTGTGACAAAACAAGTACACGAGTGCAAATTACAGCAGTTTGAGTTCACCTAACAACTCCATCATATTACCACCGTGTTCTACTTACAGAACTGGAAAGAACTCAACAATGACGAAGACGACAGCAGACGCAGGAAAATCATGTGCTCAGTGCCCCTTAGGATGCTGATAATCCTGCTTCTGGGTATGTTTGTTTGTTTGATTGATTTGTAACGTCTACATGAAGACAACATGATAAATGTATGAATAGAACAAAAACCCTGCCGAATCTAACTATTTCGTGCTAGTAAGTTCATGTACTTCCCATAAATAAACACAGTTTAAAACAGTGTCCCGGGTATTTACTGCAGCTGTATTTGTATTCAGAATTTCCTAACAAAGTTGAAAAAGTGTACAT
>JAWQFJ010028004.1:0-2500 GCA_034096865.1 Theodoxus fluviatilis | reverse complement strand
AGCATGCACAAATTTAATTAGATTAAAACTAATCGAAAATAGTCATAATAGACTATTGTCACGTATACTTTCTGCACAAAACCCACAGAAGAGAAGTAAACAAACCACACCGTACATACGTATAGGAGATGAACACGATCGAACCGTAGCCACTACGCCAGCAGACGATCGAGCTAGTATGATATAATGTTTCATGTAAAGCTCGAATGAGTGGCAGCAGATAACTGTTTAGTTCTGGCTTAAATGGACTATTTCGTTTCCCTGGTCAGGCGAGAACAGAAAATTCACGATCATAGAGTCGATGAGTGCATGATCAACTTGCCCGCATTCGGCGTAATGTAACGTGTAAGATTATGACAAGAAAACGGCATTAAAGCACAAAACAAAGTTTCGTGACAACTAAATTCACCAATTATATTAATAATTGACCATTTTTACACCTACAGCTAGTGCTAAAACCTTACAAAGCAAACAAAACATGCATACTGCGGGGAGTGTCCCGGTCACGCATCAAAACTCAGTGCACGAGTGATCGTTTCGCTTTTCTCTTATTTGTGTATCTGCTCCGACATGGTAAGCTGGCTGTGCCAAGAAACCAACATCTAAAATAATTAGAGTTAGTTGATACATTTTTCTTTCTAAGGTAATGTCCGTGAGGAAGAAATTCGTTACATGCATTGACTTTCGAAAGCCTATGCCTGTCGATTTTACCTCAACAAAATTTAGGTGATCGGCGGGCTCGATCCATACCAGCTGACGCTCCCTATGGGTTGGGGGGGGGGGGTGTAAGAATTGACCCACCGCGTCTCCCTTCGCGATTCGTAGGCCTAAGAGGCGATTAACTAGGTACATCGTGACTTGATAATTTGCGCTGACTCAGAACTATTCTAGTGGTTTTTGTGCTCGGTGGCCTTATGTAGCCTACAAAGGTTGATAAGCCTTAAAACTCCATCCATCCATCCATCCATCCAATGATCCATCCATTAATCCATCCATCCTTACCAGCTGACGAAGGACCAACTTGATCCGGAATTGAGGAACACCAAAGACCCTATACAATTGTATAGGGTCTTTGGGAACACTCCGCCAACGAGTGCCATGGACATATTTAATTGTTGTACTCGGAACATCGGCGAACACGTTGGAAGAGTTAAAGAATTATAGGTCTTTGGAAGTCTATCGATTCTTCGTAGCAAGATTCGTGGGAGATGTCTGCTGATTCTCGCAAGGTGTTTGTCTCGAAAGGTCAGAGCTATTCTGTAATTTAAATCTGTTTCCATCCTCTTCGTCTATATAGCTTCGGTCACCCTTTGCACAATCGGACCTTGATTGGTTTTCTCGTCTCCTACCAACATGGCTGAAAGCACGTGGCTTCTACAAATAACTCCGGAAGTGACGACAACGCGTCTCCGGCCTATATATGCCACTCATGCACATACTGTTTCTTTACACATTTGTTTAGCGGTTGATGTAAAACTAAGTACGCTTTCCCCTTTGCCCCAGGGGAAGAAAATTTAGTAAATGATAATGGCGTTTTCATTTCATTATTATTTCCTGTGAGTTTATTTTCAGTTTACAGGGGGACGATAAAATAACCCTTTTTGTGTATCGTTGCAAACCACGCTTGTCTGAGGGAGTTGAGGCGTGTTGCTTACGCTAGAACCCTGCGCTCAGGAGTAGCTAGGCCGGTGTCAACATAGTTAACAAGTTGAAAGCAGACGTAAAGGCAAGGGCTGGCTGTGCGGGTGCTACTTAAGTTAAGCAGGCCCCGTAAACACAAAGACCGCAGCATTCCAGCTGATGAGGGAGGTATGCAATTCTTTATACATGTTGACATCAGCCTATGCCTAGCAGGACCTCGCATCTACGCAACGCGGCCACGAGGTTCAGACTAGTAGCGATAGAGTGATTTCCCCCTGTTTCAAGGGAGGTCATTCTTTTCAAACAAAGCGTGCGCACTGAAAAACACGCTTCCTTAAAATGGGGATTCACGGCTTATCCAGCAACAAGAAGAAATCGGTAAGACGAAAACTTGCAGTATTTGACCATTAATATGTTTTTGACAGTGACAGGGAAGTGCCTAAATCGATTTTCAACGAGTATCGTCGTGTTCTTTGATAACGATCGCGAACAAGTAAAATACGCAATTGATGGGAACAGCAGAGTTTATGTTGCAACATGGAATGAAATCTTCTTCTTCTTCTTTCTTTAGACTGCCACCTTCAGCAAAGTGAAGATTCTGCAGACGCGGAGAGAGGTTGCGAAGTGAAGCAAATCTTGAAGA
Source organism: Theodoxus fluviatilis (assembly GCA_034096865.1). NCBI lineage: Eukaryota > Metazoa > Mollusca > Gastropoda > Cycloneritida > Neritidae > Theodoxus > Theodoxus fluviatilis. The sequence continues at coordinate 216 of JAWQFJ010028004.1, read as the reverse complement.
TACTGAGCCAGTTTAAGGATCAATGAGACTCTTTTGTCTATTGCCATCATGATTTACATACGTATTCGTCATGGTTCATCCATAACTACGCAATTTTTATGCATACAATCTCTCTCTCTCTCTCTCTCTCTCTCTCTCTCTCTCTCTCTCTCTCTCTCTCTCTCTCTCTCTCTCTCTCTCTCTCTCTCCGACCAAAACATTCCTGCCATACTGCAT
>JAWQFJ010028003.1:45000-50391 GCA_034096865.1 Theodoxus fluviatilis | reverse complement strand
AGATGTTTAGAAAATTGTTTTTTATGTATATGACACGTCAAGTTCCATATTTGAAGGTTGCTTCTCTGGTACACTATCTACCCAGTTTAGTATACTTAAGAAATTGTACATGTATAATTCTTGCGATAATTAGACTGACTCTCTCCCCCCCCCCCTCTCTCTCTCTCTCTCTCTCTCTCTCTCTCTCTCTCTCTCTCTCTCTCTCTCTCTCTCTCTCTCTCTCTCTCTCTCTCTCTCTCCCTTTTCCTCATACACTCTTCCATCCCCCTCCCCCTCATCCAGCTCCCCCCCTCTCTCTCTCTCTCTCTCTTCTCTCCTCTCTTTCTCTCTCTCTCTCTCTCTCTCTCTCTCTTTCTCTCTCTCTCTCTCTCTCTCACCACACTTGAATGTAAGAAAGGCCTAATTTACTACGATTGTAAAATAAAGTTCGTTCGTTCGTTCGTCCGTTCGTTCTCCCTCTCTCTCTCTCTCTCTCTCTCTCTCTCTCTCTCATTGGTTCCTTTCGTCCCATGCTCACCTGAGAGACAGACCATGACCTGCTCTCCCAGACAACCCTTGCAAGTCCGTCCACCAGACACAGCCCCGGCCAGCAATGGCGAGAGCAACAGTAGACATGGAGATGTAGACAGGCCGACCTTGAGACGACAGCAACTTAGGCGGACAGCACGTAAAACCATGATTTGTACAAAAACCATGATTCGCGTGTTATAACATGCGACTCGCTTGTTCTGCGTAAGCGCCTCCTATAAGACTTGTTAAACAGTCTTCAATTAATTGTCATTTTGCTGTGTTGTGTCAAACATTTGAAATAGGCCCAAAGCCTCGAAATAAATTATTCGTTCTCTCGCTCTCTCTCTCTCGCTCTCTCTCTCTCTCTCTCTCTCTCTCTCTCTCTCTCTCTCTCTCTCCCCCTCTCTCTCTCTCTCTCTCTCTCTCCCTCCCTCTCTCTCTCTCTCTCTCTCTCTACCTCTCTCTCTCTCTCTCTCTCTCGTTTTCGATTGTTCACGAAGTCTTTTAACTAGTTTAATTGTAGCTGTTCAGAGATGACTACTCTGAGGGTATCATATCGCATCAACTTACTCACAGTTGCACTAATAGGCCTACCTGTCCTGACACAGATGATCAATGATTGCTTCCAGACTGGCACCTTCCCTAGTGTTTTCAAGCAGGCTATAGTTAAGCCACTCCTGAAGAAGCAGGACCTGGATCCAAACAAACTAAGTAATTATAGGCCAGTCTCCAATCTTTCTTTTCTGTCAAAATTGTTAGAGAAGTTAGCTTTGCAGCAGCTGCTGGAGTACGTGTCCCAGTATGACCTTTTGGCCCGTTTTCAATCCGCATACCGTGCTTATCATTCCACCGAAACAGCTCTGCTCCGTGCTCTAAACGATCTTCTCGTTGCTTCTGATGATTCCAAAGTGTTTCTTCTTACTCTGTTAGACTTGAGTGGCGCGTTCGACACAATAGACCATGGAATTCTTCTCGCCCGTCTTAGAAACGTGTTTGGCATTGAGAACTTAGCACTCTCTTTCCTGCATTCTTGTCTGTCAGAACGTAGATAGACTGTTTCGATATCGGGTTTTGCTTCTGATCCTACACCTCTCAAGTACGGAGTCCCTCAAGGCTCTGTTCTGGGTCCTCTGCTGTTTCTACTGTACACCCAACCACTCTCCAATGTAATTGACAGTCATTCAGTCTCTCACAGTGAATTTGCTGATGATACCCAGCTCTACAACTCCTCCCATCCCAGTCAAATCCACTCTCTTCTTTCTACCAGCGAACACTGTATCTCTGACGTGAAACAGTGGATGACCCGGAACAAGCTCCAACTCAATGTCTCAAAAACTGAAGCACTCCTGGTGGGCGGTGGAGGCGAATCGGATCAGGCTCTCAAACTAACAATTGGTCACAGTGACATCGTCTTCTCTCCGTCTGTTAGAAATTTAGGCGTCATGTTTGACGATGATCTGTCAATGAGATCTCATGTCAATAAAGTCTGTCAGTTAGCATATTACGAACTAAGGAAAATTAATATCATTCGTCATTATCTTTCTCAGCAGGCCAACAAAACGCTCATCACATCACTTGTTCTGTCTCGTCTAGACTATGGAAACTCTCTTCTCGCTGGCATCTCTGACACTCTGCTTAACAAACTCCAGAAAGTTTAGATCTGTGCTGCTACGCTAGGTTTTCGATGTCCCAAGCGTACCCATGTCTCTCCACTCCTACATACACTTCACTGGCTCCCCATCTCTCAGAAGATAGATTATAAACTGCTTCAAGGCCATCAAGAACACCGCACCACACGCTCTTACAGAAATTCTTACAGTCTACACGCCCTCCAGATCTCTACGCTTAGCTGCTGACTCTAGAATGTTTAAGGTCCCCCGCCGTAACAATAAAACTCAAGGACAGCGTGCCTTCTCGTAAATTGGACCTGTAACCTGGAATAGTCTCCCTCTCTCAGTCAGTCATTCTGACACTCTGCCCCAGTTCAAAAGTGCTCTAAAGACCCACCTCTTCCGATCCGCCTTTCCCGCTGAGCTGCTTCGCCTTACTTGACTTGGCCTGCAAGTACTGTATATATTGTGTAGTTTATTCTATTGGATCTTAGTTGTGTTTTTTTCTCTCTCTCTCTCTCTCTGTGTGTGTGTGTGTGTGTGTGTGTGTGTGTGTGTGTGTGTGTGTGTGTGTGTGTGTGTGTGTGTGTGTGTGTGTGTAGTGTGTGAGTTTTTGTAGGAATGTGGTGCTGAGCGGTTGTATGAGTGTTGATTCTTTGGATTGTAAACGCAATGAGCTTGCCTGTCAAGGGAAGGTATGTGCGTATAAATAAACTATATTATTGTTATTAATAGGCTGCAGAAGACATTTGACCATAAAAATGAATCACATTGAATTAAATTATTGTGCTTTGTTTTTCACCAGAACCTTGGTTTCTTCTTCTTCCACACTCCGTTTGTAATTGCCTACAAAAAATACTGCTGCTTTCAACTCAAACCACTCTTTGCAACAAGCATTGGTCCACACTACACATATCACTTGAAAAGTTGTCAGACGACCACGGGACCGCCTTAGCGCAGTGCAAAGCAAGGTCCACCGAGAGAGGGCGACACCTGAGGCGGTCACGACTCGGGCAGCAGTGGTGCTAGAACGTGTCCATATAAGGAAAAGGTCTTGGAGATCTGTTCCAGTGAACTCCACGAGGCACACTGAGACTACACCTGTCCTCTCACTTGTGATGGAACGGAGCTCAGGCGTTGGGACATCATGTCCACAGGGGCAGCTCCGTGTCTTGGAATCCAGAGCAGATAGCAATGGGGTAGTCCTTGGGTGTCGGATATTGCTGGAGAACGACAGGAAATGTAAGGGCACATTTGAATGGGAATAGATAAGATGTTTGTACTTCTTCCCCTATAGATTAGATTTGTCATGTCTCTCAATTCCTTCTATGTGAGCCATAATGGTTCATGCTTTAAGGATTTCTACTGCGTTGCATTATATAGCATTACTTTGAGTATAAAACACTTGTGCGGTAGATTGATACGCATTCAAGATTAGTGTTGCCTTTTTAAAGATATCTTCGTGCTTATTTACAGCACATTGAATACATAAATATCTCCACTTTTCGGGTATCTTCTTTCTTTCATTCATTCTTTCATTCTTTCTTTCTTTCTTTGCTAATGGTGTCTCACAGACGGAGAAGCAGCTTGAAGAAACACATCACATGAGAAATGCACAGATTTTATTTAGTAAACATGCACATTCTGTTAAACCATTTCGTTAAAATTCGTTTACAATACACTGGATGTAATTAATTCTCTGTCGTTCCATTCACACAATCATCTTCCTGTTTTCAACAGAGCTCCAGGAGTTGTTGGTTATATTAATGGAAGGAAGTCACGGACGCTGTCATTTGAAGAGCAAGCAATAACAGAAAGACGAAGAATCGCAGTTGATGCCCAGGGGTAAAGTACTTAGCAAATGTCACAGAGTGTTGGTGTAACCCTCCCACACGCTATCGCGCTACACAATCAGTTCTACACTGAGCCGGTCGGAGCAGATGCTTTTCATTGCAAAGATGAGTTTAGTGCGACTCCACAATTGTTTTATATGGGTAGCTGTGACTCTTCCCCATGAAACATATATCTGATTTTCTCTTTTTAAAATTATGACAACCTGCACTCACTGTTTCTTTTCTAGATGAGTTGTGAGTGTTCTTCCTGTTTATGGTGATCTGTATTTACCTTGTGTTTTCAAGACAGCGCAGTTCGACGACGATCAGCATGTACATTTCCTTATAGGCTGAATACAGTATTGTCATGTTATGTAATATTGTGCTGTTTTGTCTTTATGGTGTTGCTGTGCATCACACTGCAATGTGTTATAACTATTTGTATTGTGTTGTGTTGTGTTTTGTGATGTATAGTATTGAAATATCACAACATATCTCACGTCATCATCGCAGCCCAGTTCAACAACGCGTTTTGTTCATGGTTGCATTCTGTTGACGAATAAGTATTTGTCTAGTTTATTTTGGCTGGAATCCGTCAACAACAGTAACAACAACAACAACAACAAAGACAACAACAACAACAATCCGCTTTCAATATATTTGAGAATGATTCATTTTATCAATCCACGATGAAGCTATAATATTGTACTTTTTAACTGTCTTACTGCCTCAGTGGGGTCGCGTCAGTGGGTGGCGTTTGACGGCTTTAAAGATTTGTGATAAGCTAAGCTGCACTGACGTGTGGTCACAAAGCCTGCATAAGCTGCACTGACGTGCCGTCACAAAGCCAGCATAAGCTGCACTGACGTGTAGTCACAAACCCTGCATAAGCTGCACTGACGTGTCGTCACAAAGCCTGCATAAGCTGCACTGACATGTGGTCACAAAGCCAGCATAAGCTGCACTGACGTGTAGTCACAAAGCCTGCATAAGCTGCACTGACGTGTCGTCACAAAGCCTGCATAAGCTGCACTGACGTGTAGTCACAAAGCCTGCATAAGCTGCACTGACGTGTCGTCACAAAGCCTGCATAAGCTGCACTGACGTGTAGTCACAAAGCCTGCATAAGCTGCACTGACGTGTCGTCACAAATCCTGCATAAGCTGCACTGACGTGTGGTCACAAAGCCAGCATAAGCTGCACTGACGTGTCGTCACAAAGCCTGCATAAGCTGCACTGACGTGTGGTCACAAAGCCTGCATAAGCTGCACTGACGTGTGGTCACAAAGCCTGCATAAGCTGCACTGACGTGTGGTCACAAAGCCTGCATAAGCTGCACTGACGTGTCGTCACAAAGCCTGCATAAGCTGCACTGACGTGTGGTCACAAAGCCTGCATAAGCTGCACTGACGTGTGGTCACAAAGCCTGCATAAGCTGC